>JAEIGQ010000368.1:0-136041 GCA_018904275.1 Lordiphosa clarofinis
CGTTGGGAGCGATACCATTGAAAACAAAAAAGTTTTTCACAAAAACTAGTTTTTCAACCGATCGTTCCTATGGCAGCTATATGCTATAGTCAATTGATCCGGCCGGTTCCGACAAATGTGCAGCGTATTTGTACCAAAAGACTTCGTGCAAAGTTTGGTTACGATAGTCTTAAAACTGACGGAGGAGATAGCATAGAAACAGACGGACGGACAGACGTGATGGATAGATGGATGGATAGTAGACGGACATGGCTATATCAACTCAGCTCGTCATGCTGATCAAACAATATATATGGTGATTCCATGAAAAATCGCCCACTGGGATTTTTTTGGATCGAAATAATTTTTTCGTGTTCCTTGTAGTAAAATAGTATATACGTATTTTCAGCATTTTGGCGAAATACACTTAATTCGCGGGTAAAGTCGATTTGAAAATTGACATATTTGAAAAATTTAATATTTTCAATTGTTTGCTATCCAAAGCCATTGGCATAAAAAATTTTTAAAAATCGGAAAATTAACATTTGAATCCAAGTCTTCAAATAACTCACACTAAATAATTTCTTAAATTTTTCTTTGGTCTTCAAATCGCGAAAATAAGTAAAAAAAATTAATTGCCGCGAAAGGGATTTTTTTGTCTTCATTTTTTTCTCAAACTTGGTCTTGTATGCAGTAATTTACTGTATTAAGCTGTAAATGGGCAATCCAATAGTTCCGGAGTTATGGCCATTTTTCATTTATTAAAATTCACTTTTTTAGGAACTAACAATATCAGATGTTTCAGAATGTGAAAATGTTTTGGTTTTTTTGAGAAGATAATTATTTTGTGGTTGAATAGAGTGTCCTTGTATAGTTGGCATTTCGAGAATCGTAATTTTAATAATTCTGTGGCCCTACTTTAGTAATTTGTGTTTCTGTATCTTACTGTGATGTTTGGTAAAAATTAGTTGACCCATTCATAGAGTTCCAGGGCAGGGGTAATCTGTTTATCGGTAATCATTTGAATGCTTGCCCTTCTAGCCCTTCTTTTTAGGTATATCCAGCTCCATCGCAAGGCCCTTTGGGCTGTTGCATGGAAATGCCAAAAAGGCAAACTAAAGTCGTGCAAATGTATGTAACAGGCAGAAGGAATCATTTCCGACCATATAAAGTATATATATTCTTGATCAGCATCAACAGCCGAGTCGATATAGACATGTCCGTCTGTCCGTCTGTCTGTTTATTTTCTTTATTTTAGGACGAAGTACGCAAAATTTTAAACAAATGTTTTCTTAAATTAAAGGTGAAATTACCTTATAAATTAGAAAAGGCAATAAAAAAAATAAAAAAAAGTTTTTTAAATTTTAGAAAATTTTTTCTAAAAAATTCACTCGTAGGGCAACTATTCTAAAATTCAGAAAAATTTTTCTTAAATATAGAAATTTTTTCTAAGTTTTAGGGCGATTTCGATTCTAGGATGATTTTCTTAAATATAGAAAAATAATTTTCTGAGTGTAGGTTTGTTGAGGTACAAACTTATTAGCTCTCCCAAGATTGGACAAACCCCGACCAAATGCGCAACATTTTCAGTTACACGGAGGTTGCAGAGTGTACAGTCGGTATTGATGGAGCTTACATGCGGCCTGTAATTCAGATTTAGCATCTCGCAACGAGCACGGCATATAGTGAGATCGTTTGGATGCCAAGATGGTCTTGAAGTAGTTCAGAGTTCCAAGGTTGTGGTTCAAACTTTTATAAACAGTTCTTGACTCACTTTGGGTCGCCAGATATTTGAAGTTTTCTCTTTCCCGTAACTCGATGTTCTTCAGTATCAGCTTATGTAAGGCTTCCCAAGACTCAGGACAATCAAAGTTGATATCGACATTGCAAGTAGAAGCCAAAGCTTGCCATTTCTCCAACACTTGCGTTTTGCTAGCTACAATTCTGGGCAGTCTTTCGCTGGGCACATCAAAGATCTCACGGATGTATTCGAAGTGCGTTTGAAGACAGTACAAGTGCAGAGTTGGCAGGCCGGTTTCCAAGTGGATGGCGTAATTCGGAGTTGTGTTGCTTGGCCGTTAAGGATCCGCTTAACAAACATCCTTTGAAGTCGCTCAACTTCTTCATACTGGGTACATCCCCATAGTTGCGGATTACACATCACAGACCTAACCGCAGCTTCCAACAGGCGAAATGAAGCTTGCCAGGATAAGCAGCTTCCCAAAAAGTTTACCGCTTTCTTCGAGTCCACTAATTTCTCTGGAGGTGAGCCTAAAATTCATAAAGCATTTCAGGGAAATCAGTCAACACCATGTCATCAGCGTACACGGCACTTATGGCTGCAAACCATTAACATCAACTCTCCGGGCAGGTACGATGATATGTCGTCGATGTATAATGAAAACAAGAATAATAATATATATATATTTCATTTAGCTCATTTAATCACTCAGTAGATATTGGCAATATCATATTGCCCGCAATAGATACAGATGGTTGATAGTCCGAAAACAGCGAAAATTTTTCCATTTAAGTATTTAAAGATTGAACTGTCCAAAATATAAACTTTGCAATATTTTGGACAGTTCAAATGGGAAATATAAAATTTAAAAATTGAGAAATCTTCAATATTTTCAGATGACCTAAAAATTATTATGAATGTATGATAAGTTGCAACAGTAGATGAAACTTTCCAGAAAGTCGCGAAATTTTCAAAATTTTATAATGACGGTAAAGTAGACGAATGGTGAAGATCGAAAGGTTCACAATTTAGCAGGATGTAGATTTGATAGATGGCAATTTTAAAGTAAGCTTCACTTCTTCCTACTTGTCAGTATATGTATAAACTAGCTATGTAAGCCCGTAGCCTTTCGGGTCCTACTATTGTGATGGGGACGAAGATACTAATTCAACTGAATGCTTGCCGAAGTCATGCATCACAGTGTGCTAGATAGAGACACAGTCAAGCTTTCAAGCTCTCTTCTTTGGGAGCCCTGCACTAAATCAGCGCTGGTCTCTATTTACAAGTATAAGAGCCGAACGCTGGCTAGCCTTTGATGCGGTCATCTCGAAGCAAATTCACGAAGCTTTCACTGCATTAGAAGCCTTCAAACTACTAAAACTCAGAGTTCGAATAAATGGTTAACATACTTTTGTTTGTGTGAATAATTCTATCTTTAAATCCTTATCACCGTTTTTTCCATCCATATCCTCTGGACAATAATAAAAGTGTGTAAATTCATATCAACAACCACAGTGCGTGGTTTTAATTGCAAACAATCAGACAGACAGACATCGTTCTCATCGACTACAAAAATTTACACACAAAATTCAATACGGGGTGCAAGCGGCCTGCCAACACCCACAGACCAACTAAACTGTCGCTTCAGCTGGAGGGTAGAGAGCTGGTGGTGCCGCTGGTGCTCCAACATCCACAACGGATACATCCACAACGGATACATCACACTGTGTGCCGCCAAAAGCTTGTTCAAGTCCAATCAAATTTTGTATGCGGTTGTTAAACAATTCACTGGGAAACAACCAGAAGTATCAATGAGAGTATGGTTTTTTTTAAACAAATGATTACTCTTGAATATAACAGTTTCTGTAAAAAATGAAGGTATAAAACCTATTGTTGTTCCTTGCTCTTCTGTCAGGTTTTGGTGACATCTATTGGTCAGCTATGTTACGAATCGTGCCTCTGGCCTGCTGGCGAAACCCTATTTCGCACCATTCAAGTCTTCACTTCATAGATTTTCAGTAGGTGCGGTGTCTCCACAGAAGCATGCCCACACCCTTTATGGCCGTCTCTGGGGTTATCGCATGCAAATCTACCTTTAAGGCCTGCTCCGTGACTAAAAAGTAAAGAAGTTATGCAAGCAGCGAGAATTGCGTGTACGCAGCGCTTAAATTGCCGTTGAAAAACCACCAACAGGTAGGGAATTCAGAGAAACTGGCGGGTTCGTCGGAGTGGGGGCACACATGTGATTTAAATTTTAACGAATCTAGCTCCCAGGTGTGTCCAACCGCTTGACACAACCCATGGTCCTGCCTTGATGGAGAAGGTTCATTACTGCCTACACGGAGCAGCGGCAAAAGTTTTCGTGAAAACCCAATTTTGATTTTAATTAAATATTTATAACCGACTCTTTGGGTGGAGAGAAAATCCACTAATAAAATAATCAAATAGCTGCGCCCAACTTCTTCCTTATCAGTCAGTGAGAAAATTAAAGAATTATCCCAAGAGACAGGTTTGCGTGCCGAACCCGTAGCCGAAACCCTTACCTTTGGGCCAAATGGGCTCAGTTTTATTCGATCAAAAAGTTACGAGCTCATCTAGATTGGACATTAAATGGACACTGTAATATTTTCCATCTGCACGCAGGACCCACCTTCAGCTTGACCCGCAACCCGCACCGACACAGAGGAACAAGCGAAATAAATGTCATGAAACAACTCATTGACAGGCACATAAGGACACTGGTTTTATGGGCCACAGAATATGACCAAAATATATGATTACCATGTGTCCAGCCGCATGCAAGTCAAAATAGGCATTTTCTCTGCTTTAGTTCTCATCCAAGTCCAGTCAGCCCCTCCTCAGTGAGTCCGTTTTTTATATTAAGTTGCCTTTCGTTTGGTTATTTAGCAAGTGATCCAGGTGGGACATCTGCTTCGACAGCAATGGAAACATAGTAATAAAAAATCAAAATAAAATGAAACTTATGCGTGATGTTTGCATTTTTCTTGTTTTGTTGGCCTCTCTTCTACGTTTTTGTGTGTTGGGTCACTTATTCGCATTAGGGTTAAATAGAGAACGTGCAAGTTTTAGAGTCAATCCTTTCAATTAGATCTAAAAATTCTTTTGAAAATATGGTACGGAAATTTTTAAAACAAATTTTGGTTGTCTTTACTATTAAGGAACCTAACCAAACCTAACCTAGGGTGCGCGCACACATTCAGCATTTGAGAGATAAACATTACCGAAGATTATACCGATTATGTTGAGATTTAGGAAAAAACTTGGTAGTATAAAATCAAGATACATCGAAGTCTCTTATTCTTAACTTTTAATCTAATTCATTTAAAGATATTAAGAAGTATCGTATCTTGTATTCATTATAAATTTTAATTGCCTACTTTTGGATGGGCTGGTGTCAGCTATTATTGCCTACATTTTGGGGTCACTTTAAAAAAATGAATTTGTAAAATTTTTTATTATAGTTCCGCGGCAATTTTCCAAAACTAATTTAGTAGAAGTCAAAGATCTGCAAAAATTTCCATTGTGGGTTCTGTGTGAACGATGCCCCCCCAAGCTGGCAAGAGTCGACTGGTGCTTCATTTTCGTACAAATTCGACATTTATGCAGTCCTCAGCCGCAGTGTATGCTGATTTCATCTCATCTCATTCAGGCATTACGTGAGCTGAACACGTTAGTCACGCCCGATTGCCACGCAGAGAGGCAAGAGGACCGAGCAAACAGTTGGGGTCAGTTGCTTACCGGCCAAGTGAAATTGTGCCAACTTGCCACTTGATGAGAATTTCATGTTGTTTTACTTTATGACTTTCGACGCTGAGCAGTGGGCAGGCGGAGCTGGGCTAGGAGTTTCACTAAATGATTTTGCATTATTTGGTTATCTCGGGTTTGGTTTGCCCATAAAAAGTCAATGCATGCGAAATGCTTATGTGATATGTGCAAACTATTCCAAGTTTCCAAGTTGGTTTATTTGTTTATTCATCGAATCGTAAAAATTATGTTGATGACTCATCAGTAAATGGCATTTATTTTATTGCCACCTTGGGTTGGGTCTGGTCACAGCATCTTCAATTATGATGATTCCAATCCTATCAGAGCAACTGCTCCTTGGCATATGAATTGAGTTGAGGGTTCGATGTACGGACTATGAATGAGTTCTTCTGTTTGTATTATTAATGACTCCTGCGTCGTTCCAAACTTAATGCATTCACCCATTTGAGTGGTTCAATAAAGTGCTATGACAAATGTTAGTTCAATTTGATTGCACAATAGTGATTCATTAAGGAATAACACAGATGATAAATCAAATTTTTTTAATTCACTTCAGGTTTTCAGTTTAGATAGGAGAAACAGCAAATTATTGATGGGCGTGGCCAAAATTTGGGGTGATTTTTTAAGCCAGCATGCTATTAAAATTTGGATTTCAAGAAAAGTAGCTTAAGTCAACTTATAGTAATGAAATCGTTAATGGCATAAAGTCTATCATTGTGATATTGAGCTAAAACTTGATATTGATAAATATAGCACTTGATTTGCTAAAATTTTATTGTTATTTGACCACACCTTCCCTGACCGCCCATATATGGCAACTGAGCGTATAAGTGATCATATAAACAGAGTTTTACGAGCTGTGAATAAATGGTAAAATTAAAGGAATTGGGATTTTTCTTATATTCACTTCTATGTAAATATGAAACGTATAACAAATTTTGGGATAGTTAATGAATATTATAACTAAATTTTTACTCAATTGTAGGCCTTTCATTGATTTGTTGTTCTACTATTCAACTATTTTAAACAATTTATAGTCAAGTTTTCAATCAATCGAATTCGAAAAACGGATTTCTTATAACAATATAGGGCATCTTGTCGCGTAATGGAGATTTTTAAACTTCTCTTCATCCCTAAAATTATGCTGCAAAATGGGCACGCAGGTTGAAAAAGTATCTTGTAAATGTAGTCCAAGAGAACCAAGTAAAGGGAATGAAAGTATTCTGGGAGGAACAAGAGAAGTTCGAAACTCATTTTCTATCAAAATACAGCAAGATAAGTAAAATAGAAAATGGAGTGGCAGTTCGAACGCGGGCTGCGCGAGGATATATAAGGCGGCCAAAGCTTGACTTGATCTCTTTGTCAAACGTTATTGCCGCTGTGTAGTACTGCCAAGTTAATCTTGTGTGAAAGTTTATCTTCGGGTGCGCTGAACAAGTCGGGTATTTTTGCAGTTTCTGCGACGAAGACCGAACGAGGGAATAAACAAAACAAAATTAAAATTAAAAAAGCCAGCAATAGGTGAGTGAAAGCCAGATAGTTTTTTTTTTGGTTGTTGCCTAGAAGAAGAACAAGAAAAAAATCATTTGGTATGATTTTAATTTTTGTTGTTGTTGTGCAAACCATTACAGTTTTGGCACTCAGCAGCAAGCCGAAAATTGGAGGCCACAACAGCTGAAGGAAACCCCAAACAAGCAAACAAAATAGCGGATCATCAGTGCAAGCTCTGGCGCCAGGCTTATCAGCAAGTCAGAAGAAATTTCCAATTCCCTTTTATGCACCAAGGCTAGACCAAAACCGCAAGCGAGCGACAAAAATAGTTTGCTCACAAGTCTTGCTAGACGGACGCAGTTAGCACGACTCGTCAGCATATCGGGAACCCCAACGGTTGGGTCGCGTGGCGATCGGGAGACGGAGAACAGTAATAGGGAAAAAATCAAATTTCACGTTTGAATCTGCAAATCGAAGTGTGAGGCAGTCAGCCAGCGAAAATCTAAGAAGGAGCCGGTAATCAAGTCAAACTGGGCGCATAGTGCGAAATGCTACATCGATTTTAAGCCGTTAGTGTTAGTTTTTTTTTTTTGTATCAGTATCACTGCGAAATTATTTAAAAAAAAGAAAAAGAAAGTGTATCAAGCAAACTAACAAGTAGAGGAAGTGAAATGCCCAATGAAGGGTAGAAAGTGAAACCGCCAAAAGAATCCAAATTTTTTTTTGTTCTTTGTTTGCTTCGCTTCTCAAAAAGTAGAATAAGTGTCGAAAGAAGAGTCTGAAATAAAGAAAATTTAAAAAATTTATCAAGAAAAATATACTTTAAACAATTTAGCTTGTGAGTGAAATAGAAATTTTATAAAGTATATAAAAATTTTAAGTTGAGGAAAGCGAAGAATGAAAAAGTGAAGAAAAAAAGTTTTGAGAAAAGCGAAGAATGAAAAAGTGAAGAAAAAGTTAAGAAAGCGAAGAGTGAAAAAGTAAAGAAAAGAATAAAGTGTGGAGAAAAGAAAAAATAGAGCAGAGTAAAATTGCATAATTATGTGTCCACCAGAAATGGGAAATAATGATAGACTTTAGGTAATATTTTTTTTTTGTTTTGTTCTTTGTTTGTTTGGTGAAATTATTGAGGTGCAAGAAAAGCAATAAAATTTTCAGCTGCTGATCACGTCGAGACAACGAGGAAAGGCTTTCGCTGTTGGATATAAAAACAAGTGAGTGATAAAATTATCCTTAAAACCATATTCAATTAAAATACACCCTTAATTGCATACAAACCAAAACCACCAAATTCAGAACAAAGCAAAACGTAAATTCAATTAAGTGATCTGAAGAAGAAGAGTAAGACAGTCAGCTGTATGACTTGACTAAAGAATAGATCCACAACTAAAAGGTTTGTGTCTGGACTAAGAGACATATAAAAGAAACACAGTGGGAACTGTATGCAGATTTAGGAAGTCAATTTGTTTGCGGGTTTTATCTCTTCACTTTAATTAAAGATTCCTTTCTTTTGTTCGTTGCTTGAAACATAGTAAATTTATCTAGTCCTTTAATTCATAAAAAGCTAAAACTTCTTTACTTATAATTTATTTTTATACATATATATTTTAAATTTTTGCTATGAATTTTATATTACATTTATTTATATAACTTCTACACCCATATACCATTAATTTTAACTGCCTTTAATTTAGAGATGTCAGAATATATTGATAATTATTAATAAATTACAGTTTATAACGATGAAAACTTGCTAAGGCGTTAGTTTTCTGGGGCCATGCAAGGAAAAAGGGATATTTGGGACCGAGGATATCAATCCTCTTTTAGATTACTCAATCCAAAGTAGAAGGAGTAATCATGGTAGGGTGGGCAATTGTGGTTACACTAACATCAGTGCCACTTTTCTATGTTGGTGTGCAATAAACTAGTAGTGTTCGTTTCAGTCTGTCTGTTTTCTTTTCCTTTTCTGTAGTCAATCTGCATATCTCGTCTATCCATATCGCATGTAGATGTAATAATAAAGATAATATTAATGGAGTAAAGCATTGACCCGTCCGGAAACTTTCGAACCCTCCCCATTTTTACCGACGAGACGGAAGCCGGATCGAGACGCGTGTGCGGACGAGGTCAGCCTACCATCTGCTTAGCCTTATTTTGGTTTATTTTAAAAAAATACAAAGCGCTTTCACCCCCCCTGTACATATTTGCCATTTACATTTGGGATATGTTTTTTTTTTTTTTTTTTTTTCACTTATAACTTTTTTCCAAGTCAACATCATGTAGAGATGAACATCATTGTAAAGCCAGAGACTCTAGCTAACTTTCCACTGAAGTAACCTATTGTTTGATAAACGGAAAAAAATTTGCAGCCATGTATATGAAGTGATGATTTTTGGCCAAAATTTTTTTTTGTACCCGGTTGTGGGACACTTCTTGTAAAATCGCGAGAAATGGAAAAATATGAGGTAAAATGGCCATGACTTGATGAAATAAGAAACTTTTATTTATTTAAGAAGCCTTCAGTGGCAAAATGAAAAAATGATTCCGAAATGCAATGGATCGAATTTGCAGCGGTCAATTTTTTTGCAAGAGCGCCAAACAAATCAAACAGAAGTCGACATCTTCGTCTTCTTCCTATGACGAAGACGCCTTCTTCTGGCCCCGCGTTTGGCCGACGGCTTGGCTGGTGTGGCTGCCTGCCCGGCTACGTTTTTGGGGGTTTCTTTAGTGCGACACAGAATCACGCTCGGCTACGGGCTCAGCTGATTTGTTTGCCTTCTCGCGCAAAACCTCGACGCTTTCCGGAGAAGTTAGCTTAGTGGTTTGCATTGGCTTGCGACCGCGAGAAGTTCCTTGCACCGGCCCAATTTCATCCCAGCCGAAAACGCTCGTGAAGTGGATGGCTCGGGGGAGGATAACACCTCTTCTTTTCGCCCAATATTGGGATCGGCGGAAGCAATGTTACGACGCTGATTGTCTTCATCAAGATCAGCTTCTGTGGCGACTTCTACTGCTCTTCGTTCGACAGCCTCAATGAAGTCAGCTTCGAGAAAGCATCAGGGTCAAACGGACCAATACCGGAAAATATTTTACGCTTCATGTGAGAAAGGTAAAAAACACACCAGGTTTGATGGAGTTCGTTGGTTGCAATCTCGAACGAATTCCAACAACACCGACGAAACATCTGCAAAATTTGCTCTGAATTTCTCCACATACCGGATCTAAGTGGTTTGAGGAAGCCCATATTCCTTGGCTGTAGCTTTGACGGCCTTCTATTGATGAGGTATTGCTTATTGGCATCGACCTGACCATTAAAATTGATATTTGTTGAATCGGATTTTTTTGGTGTTGACATGGCTAAAAATGCACAACAATGCTTGAAAAATATGTTACACTAGCATAATCAACGATATTTGACAGTTTTATGGCCAAACACACGCTTTAAACATAAAACCAGGGTGTCCACAACCGGTGCAAAAGTGTGTCCATTCTTGAAATGGTAGCCATTTTTATTTTGTTCAGCAAATTTTGACGACATAAACATTTCACTGAAACTTGATATCACATCACAAAGTACACTTAATGCACTAAATAAAATGTATAGTACTCACCTCTTTAATGTTTTGCTTCGATTTAACGCAATGTGGAAATTGAAAAAAATAGAAACTCGGGAAAAATTTTCACGATTTTTTTTATTTGCTCACAGCAAAGAAACCAATTGCGTGTTTACACTTCGGTATTGGCTCAGATTAGGTGCACCGTCAAACTACAAGTTTGACATTACTCAGTTTAGCGGTGTTGTTACCTGTCAAAATAGACTGGGGTGTCCACAACCGGAGCGTGTCCACAACCGGAGACTCTCCCCTACTAATTAATGTTATTAATATTATATTTATTATTGGGCGCCCAAACGTAGGGCCTGTTTGTTTATTTAAACAAACTTCCGGCAAGCCCCGACTAAAATTTTATTTCAATGTCATTGTCATCAGACATTTTTAAAATGCAGATTTGATTTGTGCCTATTCTTTTTGTTGACTTTTCGCGTTTTCACTGAACTCCCATACTGAGGATAAAAATAAAAATGAAAGAATTAAGTTGTACTTATTACCCGGATAGGAATAAAAGCCCTAGGTGTTTCAACTAAGCTTCCAGGAGTTTAGATGCTTTTAAAGAGACTACATTCCGTTTAATGAAACATCACATATTTGTGAACTATTAGTTGTCACTTGGTCTTGAAAAGGTTAATGGACTAACAGCTATAACCACCGTTCAAGTGAGCAGGCTAGTAGTAACTGAGTGCCGTTTTTGGATAAATGGCAAAGTATAACAAGTCATACTAGTTCGTAATTCTTTCTCTTTCTTTCCATTTATACTTCAACTGTCTGATAATAGCAGCGGCTTTCCTTTGGACCTATTTTTTTGGATGTGGGGTAGAAATTTGGGCAGTAAGCTATGACCTCCAGTTAACCCGCAAAGAGAAAAAGGAATTTCGTATACTACCTTTTAAATGTCTTCTGAAGATTAGTGTTAAATATAATGCTGGAAATAGGAAGTGGATAAAAGCTTATTTTCTACCGCACTTTAATGTTACGGCCAATTTTCAGAGATTATTCTCTCCTTTTATCTGTCTTTATTACATGTTTCATTGCACTTAATACACTATATTTTTTTTTTTTTGTCTCAATTCTTTAACTTTTGCATGGTCCCCAGAATATATTATATAGGATATTTTTCAACTGATAGTATTTTATTCAATTATTTTCAAATATTTTTTTTTTCTCGTTTATATTTTATCTTGATCTTATCCTTGTTTTATATAATAGTCTTTGGCTATTGGTATGAGAGACATGCCAGAACTCGTAGTTGCGAAGATTTAGCGCAAGTGGGATATACAGCAAGTGAATGCTTATCTGCTTGTCATCAATTGAGTTCTCTGCTCAATTACTCACTACTGCCTGCAGGCAGTTTTCACAGGGTCTGTTTTAATAACAATGTAGGGAGCAAAAGATTTGCCTAGTGTGTAAAACATCCTGCAGTCCTCTTACATTAAGTCTCAACGACTCAAGGGATCAGCCCACCAGCAGAATATCCAGTGTCTACCAGATGCCTGCAAAATACTAGATCTGGTGCTAAAAACAGCAAACTCCAGTTAGTAGCTGGGAAAGATTGAGTACTGCGGTCACAAATCAGCTCCAAGAAGTTAATAATATGGAGCCAGTCCCATCGGCATCGCCAACCGTAAGCGAAATGTAACAAATAATAGCAGAGGCTATGGCCACTGAAAGTCTAGGCATGGTACAAGTTGTTCGCGGAAATGTCTCTTAGGCAAACCGGAAATGTTTAGTCAAGCAATTTCACAGGGGCTTGAGGAATAGTGACTACCTACAGCTCAGTTGCCCATCACAGCAACCATAGCACCTGGGGAAAGCGAGGCCAGAAACAATATTGCCACTTTCGTCTCTTCCTGGGCCTTCTCAAACTGCGCCTTCGCAAACTGCGCCTCCAACTGCGCCTTTTCAGACTGAGCCTCTCAGACCGAGCCTTTCCAGACTGTGCCTCTCAGACCGAGCCTTCCAGACTGTGCCTTTCAGACTGTGTCAAACTGCGCCTTCTCAGACAGTGCCTTCTCAATCCTAGGCCCTTTCAGACTGGGCCATTTCAATAAATGATAGAACAGTTCATAGAACATCGTCCACTAATAGGCCACCATCATCTAATAATACATCAACATTTAGTGTTGATATTCGACCAGAAAGGATCAGCCAAATACTAGGTAACTTGGAAGTTGAGTAATTCTCTGGTCGATCTTCTATGTCAGTCGATGAGTTTATTTATAGAGTGGAAGCACTCAATAATTAAACGTTAGGCGGAAATTTTGAGCTACTTTCGCTTTACTATAAGCAAACCTGTTTGAAGGAACTGCCAGTGATGGGTAATGGCGATACCACAAAATCGTTAAGTTTATAGTGTGGAATAATTTAAACGTAGCGTTGGTAGCACAATTTAAGGACGAGCGAACAGACGTGAACATTAGAGCGGCGATCGATCGTAGGAAGCAGAGACCGAATGAGTCATTTGACGAGTTTTATGAGGCTATTGTGGTGTTGACAGATAAGTTGTCCACACCTTTGAACCGAATCATCTCTTTTAGAGTCAGTGTGCTCAAATCTTTTGCCTGAGATTCAGCATGAGCTGTTGTACGAGTCTGTGGGATGCATAGCACAATTACGCCATCTGGTTAGAACCAGAGAAGTCCTTATGCAGACGGTTAGTCACCCTCAAGAAATCAGACCTCGACCAGCTCCTCGTAAATTGGTACACGCAGTTGAAAGTCCGCCTGACTATGAGTCAGATGCCAGTGAGGCTGGATATAGCAGCGACCAATCTTTCCTGTTGGAATTGTCGTGGTTCACGGCGGTAGGTATCAAGAGTGCGTCGCTGAACGTCGCATATTTGTTATGGTTGCGGCCAACCGGAAACATACAAGCCGTCGTGCCTAAAATGCAATGCAGCAAAACAGTCAAACGCGTGCACCCTTGAAAAGCGCACGCAGACCTGTAGTATCGAAGGCGACGAACACAGATTAACTTTACCCATTTGTCAATTCAAATTTACCCGATATGTCTCCAATACCTGACGTGACCTTCATCTACAAACATAAACCCTAAAAATTTCGAGCAGAAAAGAGCGCCTTCGATTACGTCGTGTAAATTTTACCGAACACTGAATCAAGAAAAGAAAGCTCTAGTATCTGCAATCGTGGCGAATGATTTAAGACCCTACGCTGAAGTCACTTATTGAATAAAGAAGTAACCGGATTGATGGACACCGGTGCATCAATTAGTTGTATAGGTGGTGAACTAGCAAAAGATCTTCTAGAACGAAACGAGCGATACGAAGCCAATGTCCTCCATAGTGAAAACTGCGGACGGAAAATCACAAAATATACAGGGAAATAAAAAACTGAAGCGGAAATATAAAGGAACTTCAAAATTTCACACCCTTTACATAGTGCCTCTCTAATCCAATCTTTATATCTGGGTATTAACTTTTGGAGTGAGTTTGAAATTACTGCCATCCGGATTAAATGACCCTAAGGTTCGTGACACTGGCGAGAGTCAAGAAATAAATGTAATAAACCGACCAAGCCAGTTATCAGGCGACCAACAAAAATCCTTTTTGCAAGCAGCTATTAAATGCTTTCCATCATTCGCTGAAAAAGGCTTGGGGAAACCAATCTAATTTCGCATGAGATTGAGCTGTGGTGACGCTAAGCCCATTAAGCCAGCGCACGATTCCGTTTCGCCAGCGGTTGAAAAATTAATGTACAAAGAGTTGGATCGATGATTGCACTCCGGAGTCATTGAGGAGTCAACTAGCGCGTGGTCTTGTCCCGTAGGCTTAGTGCAAAAAACTCGCAAGGTGCGCCTCTGCGTTGACAGCCGCAAGGTCACGCAAAACACGTAAAGATGCGTATCCAATGCCAATCATAGACGGCATCATAAGTCGGTTACCTAAGGCAGAATCTATTACAAGTCTCGATTTAAAGGATGCCTACGGGCAAACACCTTTGGAAGAGGGCTCGAGAGACAAAACGGCTTTTTCTGTACCTGGTAGACCACTCTACCATTTAAAGTGATGCCATTTAGACTAACAAATGCGCCATCTACCATGTCTAAACTGATGGACCGTATTTTCCCGGCTAATCTCCGAACAGAGGTTTTCATTTATTTGGATGACCTCCTGATCATTTCTGAGACGTTTGATCGTCATTTAAGTGTGTTGAGGGAGTTGGCCACTAAATTAGAGCAAGCTGGCTTGACCATAAATGTGGAAAAGAGCAAGTTTTGCGTGCCCGAAGTCCACTATTTGGGTCATGTAGTTGGCCATGGAACCATTCGTATGGACGCTGACAAAATAGTCGCTATTGAGAATTATCCTACGCCACGGTCGGTAAAGCAGCTACGCCGATTCTTAGGCATGACAGGGTGGTACCACAAATTTATAAGCAACTATGCCTCTATTGCTACCCCTTTGACAGATTGCCTAAAGAAAAAAGGAGCCTTCACCTGGCCACAATCAGCAGAAGAAGCTTTTCATGCTTTAAAAGAAGCTATGTGTAACGCCCCTGTGTTGCATACACCCAAGTATGACGCCCCCTTCTTCATTCAGTGTGATGCGAGTCACACAGGCGTGGGTGGAGGCGTGGGTGGAGTCCTAATGCAACGAAAAAGGAGACGAAGTCCCTACAGCATTTATGTCGCGAAAATTGAACAAGTGCCAACGTAGTTACTCAGTAACTGAAAAAGAATGCTTGGCAGCCATATTAAGCATTAAAAAATTTAGAGCCTATGTGGAGGGTCATGAATTCACAGTTATAACTGATCATGCCTCTCTAAAATGGCTGATGTCGCAATCTGACCTAAGCAGTCGGTTGGCAAGGTGGGCCTTGAAATTGCAGGGGTTCAATTTTAAAATTGAACACCGTAAAGGCAGTCAAAATATAGTACCGGATGCATTGTCGCGTGTCTACACAGAGGATCTGGCTGAAATAAGTGTAGAAGAGCAGTTAAATCTCAAGTCTGAGCATTTTAACGCTGAGGAGTACGTAGCACTTCGCGAAAAAAATTGTTAAAAGCCAGGCCCTTATGCCAGACGTGAAAGTAAAAGGAAACTGTATTTATCGTCGAACCGAGCATGCCACGGGGGAAAAAGTGGCCGACGAGCAATGTTGGAAACTATGGATCCCAAAAGCTTTTATACCGGTTGTACTCAAAATGGCTCACGAGCACCCGCTTAGTGCTCATGGTGGGATTAATAAAACGCTCGAACGAATACGGCGCTATTATTATTGGCCGAATTTGCTAGCGGATGTTAAGGCATTTATTAATAGATGTGACATATGTAAGTGCACTAAACATCCCAACCATGCATTACGCCCACGACTGTCGAAAACTGGGGAATCTCAAAGGTTTTTCCAGAGACTATATGTCGACTATCTTGGCCCTTATCCACGGAGTCGTGCCGGAAACATTGGCATATTTGTGGTTTTAGATCATTTTTCAAAGTTTCCGTTTATCAAACCTGTTAAAAAATTCACCACTGATGCCATTTTACCATATATAGAAGAGGAATTGTTCCAATGTTTTGGTGTGCCTGAGGTAATTGTCTCCTACAACGGAGTTCAATTTAAGTCCAACGCGTTTAATAGCCTGTTGCATGCAGCATGCTTATACAGCTGCGTATGCCCCTCAGGGAAATGCCTCCGAAAGGGTAAATAGGTCCATCCTCGCTGCTATCAAGGCTTATATACATCCCGACCAAACAAATTGGGATGTTCAGTTAAGCAGAATAGCGTGTGCGTTGAGATCTGGTATTCACAGTGCGGTTAATTCTAGTCCCTATCGATTAGCTTTTGGACAGCAAATGATTACCGATGGGAGTACCTATCAACTGTTGCGGGAGCTAGATCTGCTTGAAGATAGATTCGTCCAATTCGAAAGAGAAGATTCTTTTGATCTATTGAGAGCCAAAGCCAAGGAGTCTATGAAAACGCAGCATGAGAAAAACGAAAAACTATAATTTACGTACCCGGAGGTCACATACACAATAGGACAAGAAGTTTACCGTAGAAACTTTCAACAAAGCAATTTTGCTCGAGGTTTTAACGCTAAATTGGCACCAATTTTTGTTAAAGCGCGTATAAGGCGAAAGCTTGGACAGGCGTATTACGAGTTAGAAGATCTTCAGGGACAGCACATGAAAAATACCACGCCAAAGATATTAAGCAGTAGATGGTGCTACCTGGGTGATAGAAGCTCCAAGCTGGTATCACTCTTTGGTTCTTTTAGCATCCCCCAAAGTGTGATTTTGGCTGGCATCTTGTCGCGTAATGGAGATTTTTAAAGTTTCTTTTCATCCCTAAAATTATGCTGCAAATGGGCACCGAGTTGAAAAAGTATCTTGCAAATGTGTAGTCAAAGAGAACCAAGTAAAGGGAATGAAAGTATTCTGGGAGAACAAGAGAAAGTTCGGAAACTCATTTTCTATCAAATACAGCAAGATAAGTAAAATAGAAAATGGAGTTAGTTCGAACGCGGGCTTGGGCGAGGATATATAAGGCGGCCAAAAGCTTGACTTGATCTCTTTGTCAAACGTTATTGCCGCTGTGTAGTACTGCCAAATTAATCTTGTGTGAAAGTTTATCTTCAAGTGCGCGAACAAGTCAGTATTTTTGCAGTTTCTGCGACGAAGACCGAACGAGTGAATAAACAAAACAAAATTAAAATTAAAAAAGCCAGCAATAGGTGAGTGAAAGCCAGATAGTTTTTTTTTGGTTGTTGCCTAGAAGAAGAACAAGAAAAAAATCATTTGGTATGATTTTTAATTTTTGTTGTTGTTGTGCAAACCATTACAGTTTTGGCACTCAGCAGCAAGCCGAAAATTGGAGAACACAACAGCTGAAGAAACCCCAAACAAGCAAACAAAATAGCGGATCATCAGTGCAAGCTCTGGCGCCAGGCTTATCAGCAAGTCAGAAGAAATTTCCAATTCCCTTTTATGCACCAAGGCTAGACCAAAACCGCAAGCGAGCGACAAAAATAGTTTGCTCACAAGTCTCTTGCTAGACGGACGCAGTTAGCACGACTCGTCAGCATATCGGGAACCCCAACGGTTGGGTCGCGTGGCGATCGGGAGACGGAGAACAGTAATAGGGAAAAAAAATCAAATTTCACGTTTGAATCTGCAAATCGAAGTGTGAGGCAGTCAGCCAGCGAAAAATCTAAGAAGGAGCCGGTAATCAAGTCAACCAAGGCATAGTGCGAAATGCTACATCGATTTTAAGCCGTTAGTGTTAGTTTTTTTTTTTTTTTGTATCAGTATCACTGCGAAATTATTTAAAAAAAAAAGAAAAAGAAAGTGTATCAAGCAAACTAACAAGTAGAGGAAGTGAAAATGCCCAATGAAGGGTAGAAAGTGAAAAACCGCCAAAAGAATCCAAATTTTTTTTTTTGTTCTTTGTTTGCTTCGCTTCTCAAAAGTAGAATAAGTGTCGAAAGAAGAGTCTGAAATAAAGAAAATTAAAAAATTTATCAAGAAAAAAAATATACTTTAAACAATTTAGCTTGTGAGTGAAATAGAAATTTTATAAAGTATATAAAAATTTAAGTTGAGAAAGCGAAGAATGAAAAAGTGAAGAAAAAAAGTATAGAAATCGAAGAATGAAAAAGTGAAGGAAAAAAGTTAAGAAAGCGAAGAATGAAAAAGTAAAGAAAAGAATAAAGTGTGGAGAAAAGAAAAAATAGAGCAGAGTAAAATTGCATAATTATGTGTCCACCAGAAATGGGGAAATAATGATTGACTTTAGGTAATATTTTTTTTGTTTTGTTCTTTGTTTGTTTGGTGAAATTATTGAGGTGCAAGAAAACCAATAAAATTTTCAGCTGCTGATCACGTCGAGACAACGAGGAAAGCGCTTTCGCCGTTGGATATAAAAACAAGTGAGTGATAAAAATGGGCCTTAAAACCATATTCAATTAAAATACACCCTTAATTGCATACAAACCAAACCACCAGATTTGAAACCAAAGCAAACGTAAATTCAATTAAGTGATCTGAAGAAGAAGAGTAAGACAGTCAGCTGTATGACTTGACTAAAGAATAGGATCCACAACTAAAAGGTTTGTGTCTGGACTAAGCAGACATATAAAAGAAACACAGTGGGTCCAGTATGCAGATTTAGGAAGTCAATTTGTTTGCGGGTTTTATCTCACTTTAATTAAAGATTCCTTTCTTTTGTTCGTTGCTTGAAACATAGTAAATTTAATTCAGTCCTTTAATTCATAAAAAGCTAAAACTTCTTTACTTATAATTTATTTTTATACATATATATTTTAAATTTTTGCCATGAATTTTATATTACATTTATTTATATAACTTCTACACCCATACATTCATTAATTTTAACTGCCTTTAATTTAGAGATGTCAGAATATATTGATAATTATTAATAAATTACAGTTTATAACGATGAAAACTTGCTAAGGCGTTAGTTTTCTGGGGCCATGCAAGGAAAAAAGGGATATTTGGGACTGAGGATATCAATCCTCTTTTAGGGATTACTCAATCAAAGGTGGAAGGAGTAATCATGGTAGGGTGGGCAATTGTGGTTACACTAACATCAGTGCCACTTTTCTATGTTGGTGTGCAATAAACTAGTAGTGTTCGTTTCAGTCTGTCTGTTTTCTTTTCCTTTTCTGTAGTCAATCTGCATATCTCGTCTATCCATATCGCACGTGATGTAATAATAAAGCTAATATTAATGGAGTAAAGCATTGTCCCGTCCGAAACTTTCGAACCTCCCCATTTTTACCGACGAGACGGAAGCCGGATCGAGCGCGTGCGCGGACGTCATGTTTATTTTAAATAAAAATACAAAAGGCCACCCCTATTACTTTTGCCTACGTGATATGTTACAACATGTACTTTAAATAGTTTTACTAAACAGTCCATAGATGTTTTAAATACGGCCATCCATATTACTAAATTTATGGGAATTGTGGTGAGTGCATTTGCCTATCACACTTGTGAAATTTGTTACGCGCTTCTGAAACATTTTCGCCATAACAGCCTTCCGGCATCCCTGATACAGCTATTATCTGTGCTCCATGAACTGTAATCTTATGAAGAGTTGGAGGCAGCGGAAACCATGGGTAATGCAAAATGTATGATATAATCATTTTACCTAAGAGTTTTTGAAATTTTAGAGCATCGCTTGCAAATTCGCAGGTAATAGCTATTAGAGTAGTATGTAGACTCTCAAGTTGCTCAAGTCAAGTTCTCAAATTTCTCGCAGTTTCGCCATCGTTCGAATTTCTGCACAATTATCTATAAGTTTAAAATTACCCCTAAACAACCCAAGTAACCCCAAATAGGATTATTATTAACTTACAATACAAACTTTTTTTTACATATCGCAGAAACATGCAGAAGGTTAGTTTTTACTACACAGAACACGAGCATTTTGGTTAAGTTTTCCTTGATAGTTAAAAAAACCTAATTGATACCATCTTAAATGATTGCTTTTAGGATGTACATAATAAATTAAAAATCCAAAAAAATTTAATTTGAGTTTTAACCTCTGCGAAAAGCCTTGAAAGTATACACTGATATTACCTAATCGAAATTTCGTCCACGAATTCTCGGTATCATTTTATTAAATTTTATTTAATAGAGCAACAAATAAATAAACACAAATCGAATGTATTTTTGGTCAGTGAACTAAGAACTTATTTCGACAAGCCGCGTCAATGTCCCACTAAGAGATGCGCTCCTATATGGGGCTGAATTTTGGGGGCTGTCCATTTCGGAAAGTGTGGCTTACAGGTTGAAGACAGCATGGTCCACAAGCGGGCTTCCAAGGGCCATGTCCACGGACCCTGTAGACAGATACTACCGACGCAATAGTGAAGACCATGTTGAGGGACCTTTTGGGTTACCATGGGCACCGTTTTGAATTGATAAAAGAATTAGAACCCTAAACAGAGAAGTAATTGAAGACTAATCCGGAACAGGACTTTACAGCAAGGCTGCAAACCTCAAACATTTTGCTAAAGGTTCGGTCCGGATGTTCGTAGGTTCGCGGACCGGTTCCTAAGACCCTTGAACTGAAGATTTTGTTCAAACCTCGATTCGCTTGAACATAGAAGAATAGTTCCGAATTATTAGCACTTGCATAATTTCTTATTATTTTAATTTCTTAAAAGTTTGCCGTGTTCATTGATTGACAAATTATTTCTGATGACAATTTCTGCTTCCAGAGAGTAGAGAGTACTTTTTTAAAAAATATCAATCTCCTTCGTGAGGAATATCAAATCGTATGAAAGAAATGATATCATTTTCTTCATTTCTTTGGAGGAAATAGCCTGTATAATGTAATTTTAATTATAAAATTCATCAGCTGATTTTGCGTCGCGTGTGTGTGTTAAGCCACTCGAGAGCGCGCTCATGTTGCTGCAAAAGAGAGCAGTATGAGGTCGCATGCTGTCGGAGTGATGACGTCGCTGCAGTAGATCGGCGTTGTATACACAGTAAATAAAACCGTGCCGAATTTTGGTTTATGTTAATAAGCATTATATCGTCTAGAAGCTGTTCATCTATGCTAGCTCTTAGATCAGAACGAAAAAACTAAAGTGTTAAAAAAGATCGTTCAACTGATATCTGAGTTGTTGGAACAGCAAGGCAATTTTTTCCAAAATCTTAAAACACTTCTCGATGTATAGGATGTTGTCTTGAACAATTTTCAAATGAATCTGTAACATTTTTGATATTTGTTTATTGCTTTATATTCCTTTCATAAACTTCTCTTCTTTGCAATAAAAGTGATACAAGCTTACTTTTTCCAAAAAGTGGTCCAGTTCGGGTTCAGGTTCGAGAAGTCAAAAATATAAGAGGTTCGGTTCATGGTTCGAACCGGACCGGTTCTAAGGGGTACGGTTCCGGACCGGTTTGCAGCCTTGCTTTACATCATGTTTTTAAAATTGGAAAAAATGTTGGCACTAGTGAAATGCATACGGGGGAGAGTACTTCAAGGGGAATGAAATGAAATTACAAGAATAAATAAAGATTTCTTGACATTTATGAAATTCCCGGTATTTTTTGCCCACAGTTGTATAATATAGCGCATTATTTTTAGATTCTTAAAATTTGGGAATTTTTAAATGGACGATAGTCTATTTAAAAGCAGCACCTTAAAACTAGACTATGCGCAGAAACGGCCGCAACCGTGAGGCGCAGCACTTCAGCTCAGTTCGTGTGGGGCCTTACACATTAATGAAAAAAATATGTCGAACATTATAAAAAAAGGTTATATTTTTGCATTCTCGATACCCTTTCGATAGCCATTATTATTGTGCAAATTTATATAAGCAATGCATAAGCTTACAAAGTTATCAATCACTTCACTCAACAGATGACTTTGATAACACAGCCCAACAGTGATTTTGGTGCAGGTCTAGTTTTAACAGATTATGTTAATATAGACTTCACTGAACAAAACTGTATCATTGGTTTTGTTCAATCAGCTCTTGTTTCCAAGATATCGCGGAACTAATTGCTATAAAGTACATATCAATGCAAATTTTAAAATCATCGCCGCTATATTAGTACAGCGGAAAGTGTCTAAATTGGCCTCTAAGAACATTCATAGCATTCTTAGCATTTTTTATAGCCTGGTAAAGCTAGCGCAGTTATTGAATTAATATTTTCGCCATCTGAGCATAGACCAACATATGATCTAATTTTGTGATTTTTATGGCGATTAAATCAATTCATTTGGCAAAGTTATTGCCTCTTAAACACGAAATTACATATTTAAATTTATGGGAGGAAAAACTAGATTTGTAACTCAAATTTTTATAGGAACTGTGAAAAGGCTACTTGTTTCCAAATATAATTTATCATCTACATGTAAACATATAACAATTTATGCCGAACCAAGTAACCCCTTTACAGTTCCTGTACAGATTTAGAGTAACAATCTAGTTTTCCTCCCATAAATTTAAATATGTATTTTCGTCTTAAACACGCCATATCTTTGCCAAATAAACTTATTTAAATGCCATAAAAATCACAATATTAGATCATATGTTTGGTTATATGCTCAGATGGCGAAAATATTAATCCAATTAACGCGCTTCCTTAAACGGGATGATTTATTTTGATAAAAATGCTATAAATCGAAAATTGTATCTCTTGAAAGACCAAATTAGACACTTTCCGCTGACTTATATAGTCCCTATAGCTCATAAACTCAGACATTTATGCCTAGTGTGGCCTCCAAAAATCCTAGAGTGCCAAAATGCAAGATTTTCGTTTTTCCGCTATATCTTGGAAACAAGAGCTGATGGAACGAAACCGAAACCAGTTTAGGAATCAGTAAACATAAACTTATCATATTTTTTAAATCAACAGGGCTGCACCTCACAAAGATGGTCATTTTGTTGGCCTGTGTAATCGATTACAATTTCAGGGTTCGATTATTCGATTATTTGATTCGATGAAGTAACAAATATTTCCGACAGACAGTCATCTGATTTCGAACAAATTTTACGACTCTTTTTAAAACATATAAAATGATCAATCGCTGGAAAAACTGGAACAAAATATTCTATAGTTTATTTTCTAACATAACTGAATACTCAATGAGTGGTAGAACCCATGAAAGCACTGGTCCACTTGCGCGACTTAGCCTTAACTTTGCATCCTATATCCAACTTCTCTTGATTCTGTTCCAGCAGTTTGCGTTGATTGGCCTTAAACTGTTCAATGGGATACTGGAATTGGCTATAGTAATGCAGAACCTCTCTTACGTCTTCCACATAGTGCTCGGCAATCAGTTGCAGGAATGCGGTCAAATCAAACAGCTGGATATCATCATCGTTTCCCAGCCAGCGAGCCATAGCAAAGATGTTATCCGGATGTAAAGGTGTGGCCCGACGATCCCAATCAACAACAATTACACGACTCAGATTACGATTGAGACAATCGAGATTCTTGATGTGCTGCCCATCCACCAATTGTGTGGCACCGCGCACCAGGCGATAACTGATATAACCAAAAGGATCCAGGGCATCAAGTATGGGAAAGGCGGTAGTGCCCTGCTCCGAGGTATATACGACAATCTCAAAGTGCTTGCTGCACTGCTGCAAAAAGTAATCCACACCGGGGCGCTTCTGAAACGCCACCCCGTTTGATAGGTCCAATCGGGATGCACTAGGACATCCTTCATTTCCAGAACAAGCGAATATCTCGGCTGTATATATGGCGGTTCTAAGGCATCGGGCAGTAGCTTATTGGGTACCGGCTCCTCCAACATTTTCTGATAATAGTGCAGAGACCTCCACATCCTCTGCAAATACTGCTGTGGCAAAGGTAACCCACTCAGCTCATCCTCAATGGGCTGACTAAGTTGATCGAGTTCCGGCTCGTTGTTCGTAGATTGCCCAGAATATGGCACTGCACAGACTGGTCAGAATAATGGTGTATCCATAGACTCTTCGGCTACGCCTAGTGGGTGGTGGTGGAAGGGAATTTAGCGTGGACGAACCGGGCGAATTTTTGTGGATGCAACTTTTTTGTTTGGGGAAACTTTGAAAATTTTTTGCCACCTCCCCCCACAATCCATAACCCCTAACCCCCCCTTTTCCCGCTGCGGCGCTTTTAAAACCACACCCGGGGGGGGTGTGTGCCATAGTTAACCATGTCGAAAATGCCAAAACGATTTGAGTATTTGAAAACAAAAATTTTTAGAATTTTAATCGTAAGCATAATCTTGTTTTGATTTGAAAAATGAATAAGATAAGAAAAATAAATTATGAAGTAATTTTCAAATGCACAAAGCTCAAAGCAATTTCAATACTGTCCAGTGATGTACAAGTTTTCCAGGGCCTTTCAAATTGGGACCATATTTTAATTTTCACCACAAGCTCGAAGGATTTCCCTTCTGTCCTCACATAATAAAAATCACCAAAAATCCCCCAGAGAAATGAATGTTTATGTCTAAAATTAAAAATTGTGTAAAACTGTGTAGCCTCTTTCAGAAGTCAAAAAAAGTAAGCAAGTTACGAAATTGTTTTCAAATTAAGATGGCAATTTCGAGGGTCCAAGTTGGTCCGAACTTATGTTTTGTTTTACTTGGTGGTTGGTCGCCAGCAACAACGAAATTTGATTATGTACGCGGTTACACTTCATTCGTCGCCGCCGTCCGCACCATGGCAAATTGACATAAATTGTTCCCACTTCCCCCCAACCCCCTACCACGATTTCCGGTAGCTCAGCAAAAGAATTTATGCGATCAATTAAATTTTCCAATGACCGAAAAGTTGTGGCTGAGTTTTTTAATTTTCATAAATTCTACTTAAATGTTTTTGTTTTGTTAAAAATGATAATCAGATTTTATGATGATTAGAAAAAAAAAAAAGACTGTGGGGGAGGTCGCAAGTAAATCAAATGTAAATCATCGACAGCCACAGACAAACTTTCCACAAAATGAAATACAACACATTTTGTGGGAACCTTTACAACTAAATGCGGATAATCTGTAAGTTTGCCTTTTGCCCAAATTTATGTGAAGCGGGTGGAGTTTCGCCTGTATTGTTGTTGTTGTGCTTTTTCTTGGTGTCCTGTATAGTTTTTCCAGTCGTCCCACTCGTCCTTCGCCCTGAGTCTATTCCGAAAAACGCAGGCCGCAACTAAAACATGCGCATTCAATGGGAGCCTCCGCCTCAGTGTCTGTCCCTCTGCCTTCTGCTGCAATTCATTTCCAGCAGGATGGTGTATGGAGAAGCGGGCGAGTGTGTGTGTGTGCGGAGATTTACCGTTTTATACTTGACATTTCCAAAAGTTTAAGTTTTAATTTATGACACCGCCACTTTCTATACGAAACGACAAGCTAAATATGAGCGAATAAGGGGCGTCGTCCTTAAACAGGATATCTGGTGGCCATTGTCGTTAGTTTTTGACTGGCTCCTAAGTCATCTTTGCCAAAAAAAAACACAAAATAAAAGAAAGCATGATTGTTCATCCCTGTATTTGCTTAATTTTTTAAAGAAAATTCTGAGAATATAGCAAAGACTTAATAATGAGAAAAAATGCTGTTAACAAAAACGAAATAACAGTCTAGTTGAGCATAAGTATTAGGATGCTCTCGAGATTGTGCCAACAAGTGAACACGTTTTTCTTCCCACCGATTGTGCCCTTACGCAGTACACTATTTAAGTGTATATATATTCCTGATCAGCATCAACAGCGGAGTCGATGTAGCCATGTCCGTCTCTCCGTCCGTATGAACGAACAGTCCTTAGAGATGGTAAGAGATACAAGCTTGACATGTATGGGGCATAAGCTTCTTATACTTGAAGGCAGATCAAGATTATTTTAAATTTTTACTTGTTTTTGATGTGAAACCTCTTTAATTTCGGTACTTACGATTTTAGTAGGAGTAAAATTTGATTATAGCGTCACGTGACGCTGACGTCATTCATATTTTGCTTTGTTGTTTTGTGGAGGAAAAATGCTGAAGAAGGAGGGATTTGAGTGAGATCTTATCTGGATGGGATCTGGGTAGGATCGGGGTTGGTATCTGGATGGTATCAGAGTGGGATCTGGGTGGTAAAGAAAAGGGAGTCCAGATCGCCGACGATTCGCCTGGCGAACTGAGGTTAAACGAATTGAGGATATTGACAACGTGCATCTACAGGATTGACGACCTCACCGCCCATAAAGTAGATTTATGAATATATTTCTGTGGTTCGGGTAGAACTGGCAGCAATGATCTTAGTTTATGGTTAACCCTTGATTATATGGTTGAATTAAATTGCTGAGCATTTGCCGCTGTATTGTGCACTATTTCTGTTTCTCCGAGCGAAGTTCATGTTAAAGCATGAATTAAATTTACCATTGGACTTCAGAAACGAGTTTGAATATGGATTCGTGCCGATGAGCATTCCGTTAAATTTTCTGATGCGCAACACATCCCGGCGGACTTTTTATTTTAGTTTGAGCCCTTCAGTGGGGACATTCTTTGTCCATTGCACACTGGGCCAGCAGCCCAAAATTTTGGCCAAAACTTTTGGCCCAAAAGTCCCAATTTTTTGTTTGGGAAAATGGATAAAACGAAGGTCGGCAATGATTTTGAATACATATAGCTATTTTATGGCAAAATTTGGTAGCTTTTTACAAAATAGTTTTTGAATGCCAGCCTTTCAAAAATGATTTTTCTGAAAATTTATGCAAAAAATAAAAAAATTATAGTCAAAGTTAGGAAAGCAACAGCTGCCAGGACTTGATTTCCTATTTTCGACTTCGCATTAGATTGCTATAAAAAATTACCAAGAACTTTCCATTCGAAAGCGTTTACATAAAAAATGAAAAAAACTCTAAAATTTTGTGGGTTTTTTTACAATTTGCAACTTTGGGTTAAGAGTTCCCAACAGTACCACTCTTAATTTGCTTACAATGTTGTAAATTATTATCTTTGAATAATTTACTATAGCTGTAGGTATGCGGTTTTGCTTTGAATTTTTATACAATCGCATTTAAAATTAAATTCCCATTTAAAATCAATCTTGTTCTGTTATACAGCTACCCTAGATGTATGGTTTTTTTTTCAACTTCGGAATATAACACATGAGTTCTGTAATAAAATACTCCTAAACGAAGCCAATTTCTTAGACGCAGTAAAGTAAAGTAAAGTAAAAAAAAATTAGATTTTTAATTAATTAAATTTTTATTTTAATTCAGTTGTTTTAAGTATTGAATTTAAAGAGGAGGTAAAATAGATAGAAAATAACGGTTACAGTAGTCATATTGACTGAAAATCCTCGACAGGGTGGGCAGTCAATGTCAAAAACTTCTTGGGTCAATATCTCACAAACCATTAAAGATATCAAGACACATACATGGGGGGGTTTTTTAGATATGTGGTACTTATATACTTTTCTATGCAAGAATTGGGTCAAATCCAATTTGAATTTTATTTTCTATAATTATTAAACGAAAGAGTTGAAATATTTTTCGACTTTGATTTGGATTATCAATACCATATACAAATTTTTTGTTGCTTTTTAAATTATGTTACTTAAGTTCAATCTTTTAAGATCATTTTGTCGAAAATTGCAGCTTTCTAGCTAGCCTGGTGTAGAAATTCCAGAGTTTTGGCCAAAAAATGAGATTTCTGGCCCGCAGTGCATTGCACCAATTAGGACTTTCGGATGAGCGGAATATTCGATGTCTGATTCATATACTCAGAAAAAATCCAACCACTTTGTACTTGAATCAAGTTCGAACGGTGTCAATGATACGGTAAGTGCGGAAATACTTGATTCAAGTACAAAATCCCTATTACAAGTACGATTTTTTAATCCCGAAATACTTGTTTTAAGACCCTTTTGGAATGTTTTTGGTACATTTCGAACTTTCACTCGAATTCACTCTCAAAATAAATGCAAAAAGGTTCTTCATCGAAGTCTAATAAATTCTTAAGTCAACCCTAACCAGTGTTATTTCAAGAACAGATTCAACTTACAATAATTTGCATTTTTCGTATCACACTTTTTGAAGCTTACATTGTAAGTCTATTCTGTTCTTAATTCAAGAATTTTGTACTTGAACTAAGTACGAACTTTTCTTAAATTTTTGGGCTAACTGTAAGTATTAAACGTTCTGGAGTCAAGAACATTTGTTCTCATTTGAATAATTTTTAAAGTTGTTTTTCTAGAATGTTTCGTACTTAATTAAAGTTCATCCAAGAACAAATTTGAAACAAATTGAAATTTCAAGTACAAATCGAAATAAACTCTATCTCTATCGATTTAGAACTCTGCCGGTCGTTTTTTTTTTTTGTACTTGAATGCGGGACGAATGAACAAAGAAGGTGTAAATGCTTGATTTACTTGTTGGCATTGTCGGTCAATTCTTCTACGTGTGTTAGCATTTACCCGGAACGCTTTTCTCTGCTCCATTTGTTGTTGTTGACTTCGCAAAGCTCGTGCCTCTTGTTTGTAAAAAGAACGCCGTTGAGACATTTTGACACGTGTAATATCGATTATTCCTTTATGTAATCGTTGATCTGATCTAGCTACCCTAGCATTTCGCATGTGCATTGCTGCACTTGTTCGACGGCCCAAATAGCCACCCCTACGTGTTGCTGGCATTTTTTACTGTAACACACACAGTCGGCCAAATTGATATTTTAGGAATTTACAAAATGTTCACAATAATAAAACACAGAGTGTAAGAAAACCCTGCTGCGTCGTCAATTCAAAAGAATGTTCTGCAGTGGGAGATGTAGCATGCAACGTACAAAGGTATACGCGGCAAATATGTAGAGCAGATGTGGGTGTAGGAGCGTTTACGGAGCACGCGCTAGCTTCCGGCTTGTTCTGGTCGGCAACGGGGGGGTGCGACAGGAGAAAACCGCTGCTCTCTACGAGCTCTCGTTTATGTTAATTTCTAATTTTGATTCGCGTGCTAATAGTTCAGTTTCAAGGGCTATCATTATCTTGACCCTACGTCTGGTTTTTACTCAAAGGACAAAGACAAAGAGAGAAAAATAGATAAGGAGAGAAAGAGAGAGAGAGCGATATTCGAGGGAGATTTAGAGAAAGTTAAAATAGATATAGAAATAGAAATCTCGAATACTGCGAAGGAAAGTTAACAGACACTGGATGGCATTTCTGGATGTGTAGGCTAGCGCGTTCAGGTGTTATGCATCGCTAGCTATCCCCACCCAACCATGGTCGTCAGGTTGCATGAGTTTAAAAAACGACCCCTTAATTATCCAGGAATGATCATCACATTGGGTTACTAGGGCGAGGCATGGCTTCCAAAAATTAACACTTTAATTCATCTTTAAAGTTCTAATATTTATTCACAATTAATTTTAAGTTAACTCCTAATTTCATGATTATTTGCTCAAAATAAATTTTTATCCAAAGAATTGTTCAAGAATTATAGTAAACCGATTAGCTAAAACATTAATAATATAAGGGCTGTGTAAAATGTAGATAATATAAGTATAAACTAAAGTAGATAATGTATGTAAATAAATTTCGCTCAGCATGTAGATAATACTGGCCTATGTATATAATAAACGTAAAAAAATTCAATTATTTAGGGCAAGAAAAATTAATCATTAAAAATCATTAATGTAGTTGTAAATGCTTGAGTATGTGATATGGAAGTTTCTTTCAGTGTATTCAATCATATTTCTTATTTATTCTTAAGTTTTCTTTTTAACGTTATTTGAAGGCAAAAAGACAAAAAAAATTTAATTAGAGAACAGCAATTTCATTATAGCAATTGCGCCAACAACAAACACATTTCTTTTCTTTTTATGTATGTGCCAATATCCATAGTTAGATCAGCAGTCGATCGCTGCTTAAGCAAAGTCTTTGCTTATCAGTGGTTGGGACACGACCAAGCGAGGCAAAGAAGAATCAAAACAAATAGCTGGAAAAACTGCCATAATAGCATTGTGCACTTACCACTATCCAATTCCCACGCTGAAAGTACTTACTGGAGATACTGGAACGTAGCTTGAAGGTTTAAAATTATATTATTGTTCGCAATTGTTGATGGCCAACTCGCCACGCATTCTCAGCCACAATTTTAACACATTTTTAGTTCTACTCTTAAATTTTGATTTGGCTTTGTTTCGCTTTGCTATATGTAGATCTTTTGGAAAAACCGTTGTGTTTCTCCTGTTTTCCCCATTGGTGGACGCAGTGTGTGATTTGGGTGCTTTGCACTTGCACATTTCGCAGCTGTTGATGTAATCTCTTACATCCGCCACCAAGTTTGGCCAGTAATAAAATCTGCGAATTCTTTCTAGTGTTTTATTAATGCCACTGTGGGCGCTAGTGGACATTCGTGATTTTCTTTGAGAACAGTAGACACTAGCGCTTTAGGAACCCATAGCTTCCAACATAGGTCATCCGTTATTTGTTCTCCAGTCGCATGCTCGGCGCGTCTGTAAACAAATTTGTCGACCTATGACGTCTGGCATCCGGGACTGGCCAATACTCTATCTTTAACAGATTTATACTCTGCTGACTCGAAGTGATCTGAGTTTAAATCCAGAAACCCTTCAATGCTGATGGCAGACAAGTCCTCCGTATAAACACGCGACAGTGCATCCGGCACAACATTTTGGCTCCCTTTTTTGTGAAGAATCTAAAATCAAATCCCTGTAGCTTGAGTGCCCATCGAGCTAACCTCGAGCTCAAATCTGATTGGGACATCAGCCACTTTAACGATGCGTGATCGGTTACGATTGAAAATTCCTGTCCTTCTATATAGGCTCGGAATTTTTTCACGCACAATACTGCCGCCAAGCATTCTTTTTCCGTCACCGAATAATTTCGCTGACAACGGTTGCTTTGCGCGACATAAAAGCTATCGGAACTTCATTTCCACTCACATCTTTTTTGCATCAGGACACCGCCTCCCCAGTGTGGCTTGCGTCGCAGTGAATAGCAAAAGGAGAAGTATAAACCGGACTGTGTAACACCGGAGCCTCACACATTTGTTTCTTCAACGCTTCAAAAGCAGTTTGAGCTTCTTCTGTCCAGACAAATTTCCGGTTCGCTTTCAGCGTGTCGGTGATTGGAGCAGCCACACCCGCATAGTTTTACAACTGGTACACCCAGTTAACCCCAGAAAACGCCGAACCTGTTTACAGACCGAGGCGTTGGGAACTGACTTATAGCAGCAACTTTGTCTGGATCAATCTGTATCGTACCATGTCCAATTACATCGCCAAGATACTTGACCTCTTTGAGACAGAAACTACTTTTTTCGACATTAATTGTCAATCCTGCTAGCTTTAGTCTCGCTGCTAGTGCATTTAATACGGCAACATGTTTTTCGAACGAATCTGAGACGACAAGCAGATCGTCGAGGTAAATAAAAATTTCATTTCTAAGCTCTGGCGGAATTACTTTGTCCATTAATTTGGACATCGTTTGCGGCGCATTGACAGTCCAAAGAGCATAACTGTAAATTGATACAGTGGTCTGCCAGGTACTGTAAAGGCTGTCTTTTTCGCGCATTTTCACTCAGGGGATTTGCCAATATGCGTCCTTTAGATCGATACTCGAAATAAATTGAGCTTTCGGAAGTCTGACTAATAATTCCGTCGATCAGGGGCATCGGACAAGCATTCTTTTAATGTTTTTTTGTTCACCTTTCGGCCCCTTCCTGGCTTCCTTAATGAACAACTGGCGCGACCAAGGACTGTTCGACCTCAATAACCCCGAGACTTAAGATCCCATCGAGTTCTTCGTACATAAGTCTCTCCACTGCTGAGACACAGCGTAATGTCGCTGTTTGATCGGCTTCGCTTCACCACATCAGTCACCGGCTAAGCCAAGTCGTCTTGCCTAATCCCTTTTCAGCGAAAGATGGGAACTTTAATAGTTTCAGCCAACCTCTTTGCAGAACATCTGATAGAGGAAATTGTGAATTTATCGTCAACGTCAATTATCGAAATTGTTGGACTGTTAGCTTTGTTTGCCAGAAATGTAGGCAATAAATGTAGGTAGTTCAAAACTCATCCTAAATATAGAGTTTTTTGTAAGTCTGGTTGAAGCGAAAATGACCCTAGGTCCGCTGGCCTGTAGTTTGATGCTTTCGAGACCATTCGTATTTGCGAGACTTGACGGTGCACGCCCCTACTGAGTTTTTTTTTTTTGATGTATTACAGCTGCTACAAGTGGGTCTATATATCGGGTTTGCCACATCCGAGCAAATACCCTCCGGTCACCACAGTCTTGGTATCGATGACCGTGTCCACCGCAGTTCCAACACGACAGTGTATATGTGATATCTTTTTCCATTCATTTTTTAGGGTTATTCCCGTAATGGAGCCCGCCAATTATGTACCATACGACGTGGGTGGCACCCGCGGAGTTGCTGCCATCGGGTTTTACCACTGATTGCACAACTTCGCGAGTCCGAACAATTGTCGCAACTAGGAATGGTCGAAATAGGGAGATAGTTCAGGCAGAATATCATGGTAGGTTTGCCAGAGAGCAAAGTTTGATAGAGGTTGGAAGCAGTTTGTCAGCTAATGCTTCACCATAGCTTCATAAAAAGGGGCGAACGGTTCGTTTGCCTTTTGTTTTTCTGAGCCATGGTAGAGCGAATTCCAGGTCAGTTCTACCGTCTTTAAACTGAGCCTTTTTAACGCGGCACTGTTCCCAAGCGACTACTTTGACCGTTTTATGATAGCGCCAAAAACCATTTATGTGCGCTACCTTCGAACAAATTGCTCGCATATGAGCCACTAAATTAAGGTTGCATTAAGAGTTTGTTTGTTAAAGCCTCTACTCGATAAATAAATGCATCCACCGCGATTGATGGATGTCCCGAGAACCTTAACTTCCAGCTCGAAACCACATGACTAATTCGATCTGGCCTTAAATCTGAATTTTGTGATCCTACTGAATTCGATTCTTCTATATTATTTTCGACTACCGACTCGCGCGTCGGCAACTGCAATAACTGGTTCAAACGTCTGTTGTTCTCCTATTTAGGAGAATTTACAACTGACTGAGCTAAACCAGGTCGACCTGCAATGCGTTGGAAACCTACTTCTATAGTTTGTGCTAGTAGTTGGGTTTGCTCAGCTAGTACTCCGCAATTGCCGTACCTATTACCTGCTGTAAATTGGCCAAAACTGATTCCAGTGAATCTCGATTGTTAGGTTCTTCGTGGAACCATATTATCCCTTTCGATGTTAGTGGGAGGATTCGCCGTGTTATTTTTGGCTCTTGATCTAGATCGAGTCATATTTGGAGGGTCTGTCGACTGCGACGTTGAAGCTTGCCCACTGGCCGAGTTTTCAGTTAAGTTTTGTATCGAAGGTTGTAACGATGTCTGCACACAGGACACAATTTCTTATTACCAGCCTCGTCGAAAAACAAACGCTGATGAAACGCGTGATTGCAACTGGTGACTAATAGCTGCGCTTGGTATTCGATAGCTCCAGCGCAAATGCAACACAACTAAGTTGGAACTAAATTTTCGCAACTGTGACTCAAAGGCATGATTAAAATATTTAAGCACCTACTATGTATAACCTGAGTTAAATAAAAACAATTCAATTGTATTCTTCAACGAAGGGGAGATAAGTATTTAACTTGTATTGAAATTAAATTGTATTCACCAAAGTTCATAAAAAATGGAAGCCATGCAACCCCTTTGTAAAAACCCACCCAAAGAAAAAGAACAAACACATTCAATTTTTCACCAACCAAACTCCTCAGGCTACTCCCCGGCAGTTCTCTACCACCCACGTGTATCAACTGAGATATTAATGATGCCTTTACCAAAAAAAACAGGGAACTGGTCCAGCTTTAATTTTGTTTACTTAGTATTGGAAAGGATCTGCAGATAATCATAATTATCCGGTTCCTAATCCTTAGAAATCTTTATTAAGCTCAGACTGGACGAAATCATACTATACGAAAAAAATCCTTCACCTGGACTTTGGCCAACTATTGTACTCTTGCAGCGAGCTAGGCCGTAGCTCTGGTCCACGTGATCACCTAATCTTCTACTTACATTCACATAGTCATTAGCCTTAGTCCAAGTCCATGTTGCTATTTCTGTTGCTCTTTAGCGCCAAGTCGTAGATCTTGTCCACTGTAAACCTTTATATAGCCTCCGATAGCAAACAGATACCTAGCTAACACTATCTCCGAATATAGTTCAACCGAGATCTGGAATTTTTGTCAAAATCTCCGTAATCAGCGCCAAGGCGTAGAACTGGTCCACTAATCCCCTACATCTTCTTACTAGCTTTATAACCGTTGTCTTTGTACCATTTAATTGCCTTACTGATCAGCAAAGCCAATGTCACTATTCTCTTTGAACTCAGGTCAAGTCTCTAAACTAACTCTAAAACTGAAATTGAAAAAACTGTCTTGCTGTTGTTGACGTTTAATATTTTGGGATGGTAGGGCCAGCCGGAATTAGGCCCCACGTTGGGCGCCAAAAAATTAAAATTAACTGTAGCATGCAACGTACAAAGGTATACGCGGCAAATATGTAGAGCAGATGTGGGTGTAGGAGCGTTTACGGAGCACGCGCTAGCTTCCGGCTTGTTCTGGTCGGCAACGGGGGTGCGACAGGGAGAAAACCGCTGCTCTCTACGAGCTCTCGTTTATGTTAATTTCTAATTTTGATTCGCGTGCTAATAGTTCAGTTTCAGAGGGCTATCATTATCTTGACCCTACGTCTAGGATTCTTACTCAAAGGACAAAGACAAAGAGAGAAAAATAGATAAGGAGAGAAAGAGAGAGAGAGCGATATTCGAGGGAGATTTAGAGAAAGTTAAAATAGATATAGAAATAGAAATCTCGAATACTGCGAAGGAAAGTTAACAGACACTGGATGGCATTTCTGGATGTGTAGGCTAGCGCGTTCAGGTGTTATGCATCGCTAGCTATCCCCACCCAACCATGGTCGTCAGGTTGCATGAGTTTAAAAACGACCCCTTAATTATCCAGGAATGATCATCACATTGGGTTACTAGGGCGAGGCATGGCTTCCAAAAATTAACACTTTAATTCATCTTCAAAGTTCTAATATTTATTCACAATTAATTTTAAGTTAACTCCTAATTTCATGATTATTTGCTCAAAATAAATTTTTATCCAAAGAATTGTTCAAGAATTATAGTAAACCGATCAGCTAAAACATTAATAATATAAGGGCTGTGTAAAATGTAGATAATATAAGTATAAACTAAAGTAGATAATGTATGTAAATAAATTTCGCTCAGCATGTAGATAATACTGGCCTATGTATATAATAAACGTACAAAAAATTCAATTATTTAGGCAAGAAAAATTAATCATTAAAAATCAATAATGTAGTTGTAAATGCTTGAGTATGTGATATGGAAGTTTCTTTCAGTGTATTCAATCATATTTCTTATTTATTCTTATGTTTTCTTTTTAACGTTATTTGAAGGCAAAAAAGACAACAAAAAAAATTTAATTAGAGAACAGCAATGTCATTATAGCGATTGCGCCAACAACAAACACATTTCTTTTCTTTTTTATGTATGTGCCAATATATATTAGATCAGCAGTCGATCGCTGCTTAAGCAAAGTCTTTGCTTATCAGTGGATGGGACACGACAAAGCGAGGCAACTAAGAATCAAAACAAATAGCTGGAAAACTGCTATAATAGCATTGTGCACTTACCACTATCCAATTTCCACGCTGAAAGTACTTTCGCTGGAGGTACTGGAACGTAGTTTGAAGGTTTAAAATTATATTATTGTTCGCAATTGTTGATGGCCAACTCGCCACGCATTCTCAGCCACAATTTTAACACATTTTGAGTTCTACTCTTAGATTTTGATTTGGCTTTGTTTCGCTTTGCTATATGTTTTTCACTTGTTGGTTGTTGGAAGGTCAGTCGCAATGAAAAGAAATTTACTTGATCGCAAGGTTGTTATCTCCACTTCACTTCCATTTTCACATTCGCCTCAATTCAAATATCTCTTTTTTCTTTCAAACATATAGTATAGCAAAATAAACCAAAAAAAATTCTATTAATAATTCTGCTGCATTTCGGCTTCACTACTCGCGAGACTTCGGACACCTTATGGACAGGCCATCCAACCTGTGGTCATGCGCTCCAGGCAATCGCGTCTGAGAGACTAGAACAGCGTGGTGATGAAAACAAAAACGAAGTGGCCTGAGCTTGCACTTGTACTCCTCAATGTGGAAAGCTTGAAGTGAAGCTTTATGCGTTTGGGTAGGAATGGCTGATCAGCCTCGAGCCGTCACCAAGACGTTGGGGGAGGTTAGCTGCGCTAACCCCAAGGGCCACTCCCTACAAAAAAAATGCGAGAGCACCAAAAATAAGCTGCTAAGTCACAAAGACCTCGATCGCGGATATTTACCCTTTTATATTCGGGGATTGGCACGTTTCTATCGGTGAACTCCAAGTGCCGATCGAACACAAAAAAGAATATAAAAATTGAGCGTCGCCTTTTGTTTAATGCTTCGTTTTGTAGGTTTCTCGTTGGATAATGAAGCTGTGCTTTTAACAAGCTTTGGCTATTTGCTAGCGAAAAAAAATTGCACTTTAACTTTGCACTGTTCACTTTTTTTTTTTTTCGTTCTGGAGCTGCTGGACGATGGTGTGTTCGCACTGACTGTTCAAATAGAAGAGACGGAAGCGGAATTTGGCCAAAGCCACCTAACCTTAAGCCGGAAATGCAAGAGCAAGAAATTGACATCCAGCTGTCACCTGTCACTAACTATCGAGTTATTTGCGAAACACCTCTGCCTAATATCGATATAAAATTTAGTATTTTTATTTGACTTTATAATTTGGCAAAAAAATATACTCTAAACTTAATTTAATTTCAAGAATTTCATCTATATGTTCTGTATGTTATTTTCTTTCGCTAACCTACTGCAATTTGTATTTCTAATTCTAGTTTCTATCTCTAACTTCTAGACTATTAACCAAAAGTGTGGTCTGCTTTGGGCTTGAACTCTTATTTTCTTTCTTAATGAACCAAGCGCCACTACATTTCCCCGGCAAAATCACACTTGGGGTTGCACAAGGGTGATAAGGGCTTGGACAGGATATACGCCTTTGGACTACCTGCCTTATTGTTTGATGTCCTTAGCGTGAAACTTCCCTACATACTGACCTTGCAAATCCTCAACGTCATAATAGCAGTTACCGAGCCGTTTTACTATTCTTGCTTTTATAAAAGTGGGTGCCAGTTTCGCATTAAAGCCTTCGCGAAATTGCTCTGCTGGAAGTTTCTTCGAACACTTCCTGACCAGGCTGAAAGGACACATCACGACTTCTAAGGTTATAAGCCTTTTCATTTCGCTCTTGTTGCCGCTGCACAGCTTTTTGAGCCGATTTGCGAATTATGTCAAACGAATCATCTCTATTGAAACTGGTTGATCGATCCTCCAGCATTTCTAATTGCCTCAACAATTGGTACGTCGCCCGCTGGTGATCATGTTTTGACCAAAAGCCACGCGGATATGGACTACTACTGTTAATTGCCGAGTGCACACTAGCACGCAAGGAGCAGACTATAACTTAGCTGCTCATCCCAATTGGTTTGATCAGCTGCAATATAAGACTTGATGGCCGCTAAGACGGACCGATTTACTCTCGGACGCGTTCGCCTGCGGAGAGTATAGTGGTATAGGTGTGTTGTATCTGATACTTTTGCAGCAAGGAGTTAAACATATGCGACTTGAACTGCACTCCGTTATCAGACACTACAACTTCAGGGATACCGAAGCAATGGAAGAGATCTTCCTCCAAATATCGCGTAATAGAGTCTGCAGTAAACTTTTTAATAGGTTTGAGGAATGGGAATTTTTGCAAAGTGATCAAGCACTACAAATATCCCTATATGACCCGAACGACTGCGGGGATACGGGCCCAAAAAATCAACGTAGATCTTTTGGAAAAACCGTTGTGTTTCTCCTGTTTTCCCCATTGGTGGACGCAGTGTGCGATTTGGGTGCTTTGTGCACTTGCACATTTCGCAGCTGTTGATGTAATCTCTTACATCCGCCACCAAGTTTGGCCAGTAATAAAATCTGCGAATTCTTTCTAGTGTTTTATTAATGCCACTGTGGGCAGCTAGTGGACATTCGTGATTTTCTTTGAGAACAGTAGACACTAGCGCTTTAGGAACCCATAGCTTCCAACATAGGTCATCCGCTATTTGTTCTCCAGTCGCATGCTCGGCGCGTCTGTAAACAAATTTGTCGACCACCTTGACGTCTGGCATCCGGGACTGATTGGCCAATACTCTATCTTTAACAGATTTATACTCTGCTGACTCGAAGTGATCTGAGTTTAAATCCAGAAACCCTTCAATGCTGATGGCAGACAAGTCCTCCGTATAAACACGCGACAGTGCATCCGGCACAACATTTTGGCTCCCTTTTTGTGAAGAATCTTAAAATCAATCCCCGTAGCTTGAGTGCCCATCGAGCTAACCTCGAGCTCAAATCTGATTGGGACATCAGCCACTTTAACGATGCGTGATCGGTTACGATTGAAAATTCCTGTCCTTCTATATAGGCTCGGAATTTTTTCACGCACAATACTGCCGCCAAGCATTTTTTTCCGTCACCGAATAATTTCGCTGACAACGGTTAAGCTTGCGCGACATAAAAGCTATCGGAACTTCATTTCCACTCACATCTTTTTTGCATCAGGACACCGCCTACTCCAGTGTGGCTTGCGTCACAGTGAATAGCAAAAGGAGAAGTATAAACCGGACTGTGTAACACCGGAGCCTCACACATTTGTTTCTTCAACGCTTCAAAAGCAGTTTGAGCTTCTTCTGTCCAGACAAATTTTCGGTTCGCTTTCAGCGTGTCGGTGATTGAGCAGCCACACCCGCATAGTTTTTACAAACTTGTGGTACCACCCAGTTAACCCCAGAAAACGCCGAACCTGTTTTACAGACCGAGGCGTTGGGAACTGACTTATAGCAGCAACTTTGTCTGGATCAGTCTGTATCGTACCATGTCCAATTACATGGCCAAGATACTTGACCTTTGAGACAGAAACTACTTTTTTCGACATTAATTGTCAATCCTGCTAGCTTTAGTCTCGCTGCTAGTGCATTTAATACGGCAACATGTTTTTCGAAAGAATCTGAGACGACAAGCAGATCGTCGAGGTAAATAAAAATTTCATTTCGAAGCTCTGGCGGAATTACTTTGTCCATTAATTTGGACATCGTTTGCGGCGCATTGGACAGTCCAAATGGCATAACTGTAAATTGATACAGTGGTCTGCCAGGTACTGTAAAGGCTGTCTTTTCCCGCGCATTTTCACTCAGCGGGATTTGCCAATCGATACTTTAGATCGATACTCGAAATAAATTGAGCTTTCGGAAGTCGACTAATAATTCCGTCGATCAGGGGCATCGGATAGGCATTCTTTACTGTTTTTTCGTTCACCTTTCGGCTGTCCAGGCACAGACGAACCTTTCCTGGCTTACGCACGAGAACAACTGGCGAGGACCAAGGACTGTTCGACTCCTCAATAACCCCGAGACTTAACATCCTATCGAGTTCTTCGTACATAAGTCTCTCCACTGCTGGAGACACAGCGTAATGTCGCTGCTTGATCGGCTTCGCTTCCGCCACATCAATGTCATGGCTATAGCCAAGTCGTCTTGCCTTCAATCCCTTTCAGCGAAGGATGGGAACTTTTTAATAGTTTCGGCCAACTTCTTTTGCTGAACATCTGATAGAGGAATTTGTGACTTATCGTCAACGTCAATTACCGAAATTGTTGGACTGTTAGCTTTGTTTGCCAGAAATGTAGGTAACAAATTGTAGGTAGTCCAAAACTCAATTCCTAAATATAGGTCTTGAGATAGTGTCGGAACGACATAAGATTTTAATCGCTTAGTCTCTCCTCGAAAACAGACATTTGTGGTTATTTTGCCCACTATTGCTTGACTCTTCCCGTCCGCCGTTCGGACTGCAGACCGAATTGGTACTATGTTTTGGTTATTGTCCATTAATTCTTGTGCCAGTGTTCCTCCTATGCAGTTAATGGAAGCACCTGTATCCATTAAACCACTCAAAGTTTTTTCCAACAAGGTGACTTCGGCGTATGGTCTATAATCTTGCGAATTATTAACTACAGAGGCAGCTACAGCCTCTCTATTCAATTTGCATCTATTTCTATACTTAATTCTTCGCTTTTGTCGACGCGTTACTACTTTGATAAATGGTCTCTCCGAGACTTGTAGCACGCGCTCATGTAAAGGTACGTCCGGGAGTTTTTGTAAGTCTGGTTGAAACGAAAATGACCCTAGGTCCGCTACTCTGTATTTGTCGCTTTCGAGACCATTCGTTTGCGTGCATTGGTCGACGGTGCACGCCCTACTGGAGTTTTTTGATGCATTACAGCTGCTACAAGAGGGTCTATATGTATCGGGTTTGCCACATCCGTAGCAAAATACCCTGCGGTCACCCACACAGTCTTGGTATCGATGACCGTGTCCACCGCAGTTCCAACACGAAAGTGTTACTGCTGATATCTCCACATCTGCCTCTCCCTCGACTTCATATGGTTCAGTGCCGTCTAATGGAGCCGCTAACTCATGTACCATACGACGTGGTGGCACTCGCGGAGTTGCTGTCATGGGTTTTACCACTGATTGCAAAAAACCTTTCGCGAGTTCGAACTATGTGTCGCAACTGTGAAATGGTCGAAATAGGGACATACAGTATTTCATGCTGTATATCAGGCAAAAAGGTTTGCCCGCAGAACTTCTAGCAGAGAAGTTTCTGATAGAGGTTGGAAGCAGTTTGTCAGCTAATGCCACCATAGCTTCATAAAAAGTGTCGAACGGTTCGTTTGCCTTTTGTTTTCTCTGAGCCATGGTAGAGCGAATCTCCAGGTCAGTTCTACCGTCTTTAAACTGAGCCTTTAACGCGGCACTCAATGGTTCCCAAGTGACTACTTTGACCGTTTTATGATAGCGCCAAAACCATTCATGTGCGCTACCTTCGAACAAATTGCTCGCATATTGAGCCACTAAATTAAGGTTGTTATTAAGAGTTTGCTTTGTTAAAGCCTCTACTCGATAAATAAATGCATCCACCGCGATTGATGGATGTCCCGAGAACCTTAACTTCCAGTTCGAAATCACTTGACTAATTCGATCTGGCCTTAAATCTGAATTTTGTGATCCTACTGAATTCGATTCTTCTATATTATTTTCGACTACCGACTCGCGCGTCGGCAACTGCAATAACTGTTCAAACGTCTGTTGTTCTCCTATTTGAGGAGAATTTGCAACTGACTGAGCTAAACCAGGTCGACTTGCAATGCGTTGGAAACCTACTTCTATAGTTTGTGCTAGTAGTTGGGTTTGCTCAGCTAGTACTCCTGCAATTGCAGTACCTATTACCTGCTGTAAATTTGCCAAAACTGATTCCTGCGAATCTCGATTGTTTGGTTCTTCGTGAACCACATTATCCCTTTCGATGTTAGTGGGCGGATTCGCCGTGTTATTTTTGGCTCTTGATCTAGATCGAGTCATATTTGGAGGGTCTGTCGACTGCGACGTTGAAGCTTGCCCACTGGCCGAGTTTTCAGTTAAGTTTTGTATCGAAGGTTGTAACGATGTCTTGCACACAGGACACACTTTCTATTACCAGCCTCGTCGAAAAACAAACGCGATGAAACGCGTGATTGCAACTGGTGACTAATAGTTGCGCTTGGTATTCGATAGCTCCAGCGCAAATGCAACACAACTGAATACCCTCACTAAGTTGAACTAAATTTTCGCAACTGTGACTCAAAGGCATGATTAAAATATTTAAGCACCTACTATGTATAACCTAAGTTAAATAAAAACAATTCAATTATATTCTTCAACGAAGGGGAGATAAGTATTTAACTTGTATTGAAATTAAATTGTATTCACCAAAGTTCATAAAAAAAATGGAAGCCATGCAACCCCTTTGTAAAAACCAATGTTGCCACCCAAAGAAAAAGAACAAACACATTCAATTTTTCACCAATTAAACTTCTCAGGCTACTCCCGGCAGTTCTCTACCACCTACGTGTATCAACTGAGATATTAATGATGCCTTTATCGAAAAAAAACAGGGAACTGGTCCAGCTTTAACTTTTGTTTACTTAATATTGGAAAGGATCTGCAGATAATCATAATTATCCGGTTCCTAGTCCTTAGGAAATCTTTATTAAGCTCAGACTGGACGAAATCATACTATACGAAAAAATCCTTCACCTGGACTTTGGCCAACTGTTGTACTCTGCAGCGAGCTAGGCCGTAGCTCTGGTCCACGTGATCACCTAATCTTCTAGCTTACATTCACATAGTCAATAGCCTTAGTCCAAGTCCATGTTGCTATTTCTGTTGCTTCTTTAGCGCCAAGTCGTAGATCTTGTCCACTGTAAACCTTTATCTAGCCTCCGATAGCAAACAGATACCTAGCTAACACTATCTCCGAATATAGTTCAACCGAGATCTGGTACTTTTGTCAAAATTCCGTAATCAGCGCCAAGGCGTAGAACTGGTCCACTAATCCTCTACATCTTCTTACTAGCTTTATAACCGTTGTCTTTGTACCATTTAATTGCCTTACTGATCAGCAAAGCCAATGTCACTATTCTCTTTGAACTCAGGTCAAGTCTCTAAACTAACTCTAAAACTGAAATTGAAAAAAAACTGTCTTGCTGTTGTTGACGTTTAATATTTTTGGGATGGTAGGGCCAGCCGGAATTAGGCCCCACGTTGGGCGCCAAAAATTTAAATTAACTGTAGCATGCAACGTACAAAGGTATACGCGGCAAATATGTAGAGCAGATGTGGGTGTAGGAGCGTTTACGGAGCACGCGCTAGCTTCCGGCTTGTTCTGGTCGGCAACGGGGGGGGTGCGACAGGAGAAAACCGCTGCTCTCTACGAGCTCTCGTTTATGTTAATTTCTAATTTTGATTCGCGTGCTAATAGTTCAGTTTCAGAGGGCTATCATTATCTTGACCCTACGTCTAGGATTCTTACTCAAAGGACAAAGACAAAGAGAGAAAAATAGATAAGGAGAGAAAGAGAGAGAGAGCGATATTCGAGGGAGATTTAGAGAAAGTTAAAATAGATATAGAAATAGAAATCTCGAATACTGCGAAGGAAAGTTAACAGACACTGGATGGCATTTCTGGATGTGTAGGCTAGCGCGTTCAGGTGTTATGCATCGCTAGCTATCCCCACCCAACCATGGTCGTCAGGTTGCATGAGTTTAAAAACGACCCCTTAATTATCCAGGAATGATCATCACATTGGGTTACTAGGGCGAGGCATGGCTTCCAAAAATTAACACTTTAATTCATCTTTAAAGTTCTAATATTTATTCACAATTAATTTTAAGTTAACTCCTAATTTCATGATTATTTGCTCAAAATAAATTTTTATCCAAAGAATTGTTCAAGAATTATAGTAAACCGATTAGCTAAAACATTAATAATATAAGGGCTGTGTAAAATGTAGATAATATAAGTATAAACTAAAGTAGATAATGTATGTAAATAAATTTCGCTCAGCATGTAGATAATACTGGCCTATGTATATAATAAACGTAAAAAAATTCAATTATTTAGGCAAGAAAAATTAATCATTAAAAATCATTAATGTAGTTGTAAATGCTTGAGTATGTGATATGGAAGTTTCTTTCAGTGTATTCAATCATATTTCTTATTTATTCTTAAGTTTTCTTTTAACGTTATTTGAAGGCAAAAAAGACAAAAAAATTTAATTAGAGAACAGCAATTTCATTATAGCAATTGCGCCAACAACAAACACATTTCTTTTCTTTTATGTATGTGCCAATATCCATAGTTAGATCAGCAGTCGATCGCTGCTTAAGCAAAGTCTTTGCTTATCAGTGGTTGGGACACGACCAAGCGAGGCAAATAAGAATCAAAACAAATAGCTGGAAAACTGCCATAATAGCATTGTGCACTTACCACTATCCAATTCCCACGCTGAAAGTACTTTCGCTGGAGATACTGGAACGTAGCTTGAAGGTTTAAAATTATATTATTGTTCGCAATTGTTGATGGCCAACTCGCCACGCATTCTCAGCCACAATTTTAACACATTTTTAGTTCTACTCTTAAATTTTGATTTGGCTTTGTTTCGCTTTGCTATATGTTTTTCACTTGTTGGTTGTTGGAAGGTCAGTCGCAATAAAAAGAAATTTACTTGATCGCAAGGTTGTTATCTCCACTTCACTTCCATTTTCACATTCGCCTCTATTCAAATATCTCTTTTCTCTTTCAAACATATAGTATAGCAAAATAAACCAAAAAAAAAATTCTATTAATAACTCTGCTGCATTTCGGCTTCACTACTCGCGAGACTTCGGACACCTTATGGACAGGCCATCCAACCTGTGGTCATGCGCTCCAGGCAATCGCGTCTGAGAGACTAGAACAGCGGGGTGACGAAAACAAAAACGAAGTGGCCTGAGCTTGCACTTGTACTCCTCAATGTGGAAAGCTTGAAGTGAAGCTTTATGCGTTTGGGTAGGAATGGCTGATCAGCCTCGAGCCGTCACCAAGACGTTGAGGGAGGTTAGCTGCGCTAACCCCAAGGGCCACTCCCTACAAAAAAAATGCGAGAGCATCAAAAATAAGCTGCTAAGTCACAAAGACCTCGATCGCGGATATTTACCCTTTTATATTCGGGGATTGGCACGTTTCTATCGGTGAACTCCAAGTGCCGATCGAACACAAAAAACAATATAAAATTGAGCGTCGCCTTTGTTTAATGCTTCGTTTTGTAGGTTTCTCGTTGGATAATGAAGCTGTGCTTTTAACAAGCTTTGGCTATTTGCTAGCGAAGAAAAATTGCACTTTAACTTTGCACTGTTCACTTTTTTTTTTTCGTTCTGGAGCTGCTGGACGATGGTGTGTTCGCACTGACTGTTCAAATAGAAGAGACGGAAGCGGAACTTGGCCAAAGCCACCTAACCTTAAGCCGGAAATGCAAGAGCAAGAAATGGACATCCAGCTGTCACCTGTCCCTAACTATCGAGTTATTTGCGAAACACCTCTGCCTAATATCGATATAAAATTTAGTATTTTTATTTGACTTTATAATTTGGCAAAAAATATACTCTAAACTTAATTTAATTGCAAGAATTTCATCTATATGTTTCTGTATGTTATTTTCTTTCGCTAACTTACTGCAATTTTTATTTCTAATTCTAGTTTCTATCTCTAACTTCTAGACTATTAACCAAAAGTGTGGTCTGCTTTGGGCTTGAACTCTTATTTTCTTTTCTTAATTTTCTTTGAACCAAGCGCCACTACATTTCCCCCCGGCAAAATCACACTTGGGGTTGCACAAGGGTGATCCGCGCTTGGACAGGATATACGCCTTTGGACTACCTGCCTTATTGTTTGATGTCCTTAGCGTGAAACTTCCCTACATACTGACCTTGCAAATCCTCAACGTCATAATAGCAGTTACCGAGCCGTTTTACTATTCTTGCTTTTATAAAAGTGGGTGCCAGTTTCGCATTAAAGCCCTTCGCGAAATTGCTCTGCTGGAAGTTTCTTCGGAACACTTCCTGACCAGGCTGAAAGGACACATCACGACTTCTAAGGTTATAAGCCTTTCATTTCTTTTTTTTGCCCCCATTTGTTGCCGCTTTTTGAGCCGATTTGCGAATTATGTCAAACGAATCATCTCTATTGAAACTGGTTGATCGATCCTCCAGCATTTCTAATTGCCTCAACAATATGGTACGTCGCTCCGCTGGTGATCATGTTTTGACCAAAAGCCACGCGATATGGACTACTGTTAATTGCCGAGTGCACACTAGCACGCAAGGAGCAGGCTATAGTAACTTAGCTGCTCATCCCAATTGGTTTGATCAGCTGCAATATAAGACTTGATGGCCGCTATGACGGACCGATTTACTCTCTCGGACGCGTTCGCCTGCGGAGAGTATAGTGCGGTATAGGTGTGTTGTATCTGATACTTTTGCAGCAAGGAGTTAAACATATGCGACCTGAACTGCACTCCGTTATCGACACTACAACTTCAGGGATACCGAAGCAATGGAAGAGATCTTCCTCCAAATATCGCGTAATAGAGTCTGCAGTAAACTTTTTAATAGGCTTGAGGAATGGGAATTTTGCAAAGTGATCAAGCACTACAAATATCCCTATATGACCTGAACGACTGCGGGATACGGGCCCAAAAAAATCAACGTAGATCTTTTGGAAAAACCGTTGTGTTTCTCCTGTTTTCCCCATTGGTGGACGCAGTGTGTGATTTGGGTGCTTTGTGCACTTGCACATTTCGCAGCTGTTGATGTAATCTCTTACATCCGCCACCAAGTTTGGCCAGTAATAAAATCTGCGAGTTCTTTCTAGTGTTTTATTAATGCCACTGTGGGCAGCTAGTGGACATTCGTGATTTTCTTTGAGAACAGTAGACACTAGCACTTTAGGAACCTATAGCTTCCAACATAGGTCATCTGCTATTTGTTCTCCAGTTGCATGCAACAAATTTGTCGACCACCTTGACGTCTGGCATCCGGGACTGATTGGCCAATACTCTATCTATAACAGATTTATACTCTGCTGACTCGTAGTGAGCTGAGTTTAAATTCAGAAATCCTTCAATGCTGATGGCAGACAAGTCCTCCATATAAACACGCGACAGTGCATCCGGCACAACATTATGGCTCCCTTCTTTGTGAAGAATCTTAAAATCAAAAATCAAAAAAGTGCCCATCGAGCTGACCTCGAGCTTAAATCTGATTGGGACATCAGCCACTTTAACGATGCGTGATCGGTTACGATTGAAAATTCCTGTCCTTCTATATAGGCTCGTAATTTTTTCACGCACAATACTGCCGCTAAGCATTCTTTTTCCGTCACCGGGTAATTTCGCTGACAACGGTTAAGCTTGCGCGACATAAAAGCTATCGGAACTTCGTTTCCACTCACATCTTTTTGCATCAGGACACCGCCTACTCCAGTGTGGCTTGCGTCACAGTGAATAGCAAAAGGAGAAGTATAAACCGGACTGTGTAACACCGGAGCCTCACACATTTGTTTCTTCAACGCTTCAAAAGCAGTTTGAGCTTCTTCTGTCCAGACAAATTTTCGGTTCGCTTTCAGCGAGTCGGTGATTGGAGCAGCCACACCCGCATAGTTTTTTACAAACTTGTGGTACCACCCAGTTAACCCCAGAAAACGCCGAACCTGTTTTACAGACCGAGGCGTTGGGAACTGACTTATAGCAGCAACTTTGTCTGGATCAATCTGTATCGTACCATGTCCAATTACATCGCCAAGATACTTGACCTCTTTGAGACGAAACTACTTTTTTCGACATTAATTGTCAATCCTGCTAGCTTTAGTCTCGCTGCTAGTGCATTTAATACGGCAACATGTTTTTCGAACGAATCTGAGACGACAAGCAGATCGTCGAGGTAAATAAAAATTTCATTTCTAAGCTCTGGCGGAATTACTTTGTCCATTAATTTGGACATCGTTTGCGGCGCATTGGACAGTCCAAATGGCATAACTGTAAATTGATACAGTGGTCTGCCAGGTACTGTAAAGGCTGTCTTTTTTCGCGCATTTTCACTCAGCGGGATTTGCCAATATGCGTCCTTTAGATCGATACTCGAAATAAATTGAGCTTTCGGAAGTCGACTAATAATTCCGTCGATCAGGGGCATCGGACAGGCATTCTTTAATGTTTTTTCGTTCACCTTTCGGCTGTCCCGGCACAGACAAACCTTTCCTGGCTTACGCACGAGAACAACTGGCGAGGACCAAGGACTGTTCGACTCCTCAATAACCCCGAGACTTAACATCCCATCGAGTTCTTCGTACATAAGTCTCTCCACTGCTGGAGACACAGCGTAATGTCGCTGCTTGATCGGCTTCGCTTCAGCCACATCAATGTCATGGCTAAGCCAAGTCGTCTTGCCTAATCCCTTTTCAGCGAAGGATGGGAACTTTTTAATAGTTTCAGCCAACTCCTTTTGCAGAACATCTGATAGAGGAATTTGTGACTTATCGTCAACGTCAATTATCGAAATTGTTGGACTGTTAGCTTTGTTTGCCAGAAATGTAGGCAATAAATTGTAGGTAGTTCAAAACTCAATTCCTAAATATAGAGTTTTTGTAAGTCTGGTTGAAGCGAAAATGACCCTAGGTCCGCTACTCTGTTTTTGTCGCTTTCGAGACCATTCGTTTGCGTGCATTGGTCGACGGTGCACGCCCTACTGAGTTTTTTGATGCATTACAGCTGCTACATAAGGGTCTATGTGTATCGGGTTTGTCACATCAGTAGCAAAAATACCCTGCGGTCACCCACACAGTCTTGGTATCGATGACCGTGTCCACAGCAGTTCCAACACGAAAGTGTTACTGCTGATATCTCCGCATCTGCATCTCCCTCGACTTTATATGGTTCAGTGCAGTCTAATTGAGCCGCAAATTCATGTACCATACGACGTGGTGGCACTCGCGGAGTTGCTGTCATGGGTTTCACCACTGATTGCAAAAACCTTTCACGAGTACGAACTATATGTCGCAATTGTGAAATGGTCGAAACAGGGACATACAACATATACAAATTCTCGGAGGGTACACCGACAATCATCTCAAGAAACACAACATGAAAGGTTACATGCAACACATGCGTCTCAAATATGACGAACACACATACAAAATCACATTAAGTCCTATTTTAAGTGCCAAAAACGACTCGCAAAACAGCGGGAAAGAGTGAAATACCTACTTAGATGTAAGGATTACAAAATCATACCGAAACACCTACTAGGGAAAACCACCGCCCTTAAAAAAACCTCAGCTTACATGACACTCAAAAAGAACTACAAAAATTAGAGAAAAAGTTTTTACTAAAAGTGCTTAGCATAGAAATTAAAGAAACACATAGACACATTCATATCATAAACCGAAATCAGACCCATACATTCCAAAAATTAAAATCCCAAATTAACGATAAGGACCTAACCGACCTAGAAAAACGACAACAAGTAGCATACCAGAATATCGGAACAAGAACGGACTTATCAACTAAACAAAAATTAAAAAACGCGATATCGGAAAAGACGAGGGAATACGACATTACTCTGAATAAAGACTGGTTTGTAAACCAAACTAACATAGACATACCGGAACTGTCCCAATGTATCCTGTCACTAGGCCCGAAATTCGCTCTACCCATCACAAAGAAAAACATTTCTAAAATACACGTAATTGCAGATCTGAAACAGGGGATCCAAACGATCGAAGAAGAAAAAGTCAAGGAATCAACAAGAAGGAATTTAACTCAGAGAATTATAAAATACAAAGGACAAGCGAAAAGGATGAACTTATATTAAAAATAGCGACGGACACGGAGAGATTCTTAAAAACACAAAAAGATAATCTGATAATAACACAAGCAGACAAGGGAAACAAAACAGTAGCCATGCTCAGAGATGATTACAACAAGAAGATGAATATCATGCTGTCGGATAAAACGACCTACAGAACATTGAGAACCGACCCAACAACACAATTAGTTAGAAAAAATATCACGATGATTAATGACCTTTTAAAAATAACCACATAGACATTAAACAAAAACATCAACTATACAGGAAAAGCCCCAAGATATATGGACTACCAAAAATACATAAGGAAAACACTCCACTAAGACCTATAGCATCATCTACAAACTTCCCTTGTTACAAAATAGCCAAACACATAGGATATCTATTGAAGAATATGGTATCGGATGACTATAACATATGAAACTCCATTCAACTAAAGAACAGAGTACAGGAACTGAAAATAGAGAATGACGAGATTTTGGTATCATTTGATGTGACATCACTATTTACGAACATACCGACTTCATTAGCTATAAGCACCATAATGGAACAATGGATTGACGTAGCTCCACACACGAACATACCAAAAGGAAATTCAAAGAACTACTGGATGTTGTCAAAGATGTTGACATAATTCTAGAAACACTTAACAAGCAACATAGAAGAATTCAATTCACAGTAGAACGAGAAGAGCACAACAAACTAGCATATCTTGACATGAAAATAACAAGGGAAAAGGAAATTCTAACTTTTAACTATATCTGATAAAACCACAAATTATATTAAAATCAAGAAAATCCTTATATTAAATAACTACCCCAATAGCCCAAAAGAAAAAGCACAGATCTCAAACAATTCATAAGCATTCCCTACATACCTAATGTTACGGACAACAGAACATTAACAAAAATGTTACCCAAACAGTTGATGGCCCAGCTGACAAGAGCATACAAACCTCAAAACAGCACCAGAAGCCTCTTCACGAATACGAAGGACAGAATAAGCAAACAAACCAACAACAATGTAGTCTACGAAATCAAATGCGCGGGAGCAGAGGGAGAGAGCTGCAATGGAACATACATTGGAACAACAAAAAGCTCTCTAATCTCAAGAATCAACGACAACAGGAGAGCTGGGCAAAAAATAAAAACAACAGCCTTAGCGAAGCACATAAACAAAACGGGGCACACAGCTGATTTTGACAATGCATTAGTATTAGACTTAGAGCGTAGATGGAAAGCAAGACTTACACTGGAAAGCTAACGAATTCAGCAGAAAGGGGAAGATGCAATCAATTTTAGAGAGGATATTGAGCAGACGAATTTTATTTATGCAGCGGCGATCACGAGTGGAAGAACAAATGTGCGAAAATAAAAATAAAAACGTTAATAATAAAACGGAAAACAATACTCACATCGACAATCAATAGTGCAATACACAGAACAATGACGACCACAAGAATAGGAACTTAAATTAAGTAGTGTAGTGAATATGTATGTGTCGTGGCGCTGTGAATTTGTTCGCAGCCTGAGTAGGCTAGGCGTAGGTTGTGGGCCTACTCTTTTAGCTTCGTGATGACGTCTTGTCAGCAATGGCAGTGTTGGTAAAAGAGTGCCGTGAATAGAGTTGCTCAGAAAGGTCTAATCGAGTAAGATGGACCGAGCTGCTGCTGGACGTAGTCCCTTGAGTGTGAGTGAGATGGCAATGAGTGCCATCAGAGTTGACCGGGTCACTATGTTTGACAAAAAAATTATTAAGTTTGACCGGGGCAAAGGGAGCTCTCACTTTCTCTAGGGAATTCGGTTAAAGCACACAGCTCTTGCGAAAATTGAAAACTAATAAAAAAAAACAATGGAAAACCTTTCGAAAGATACTAACCCGACATCAGAAGTGGGATTCTGTGCCACCACCTACGCGCGTTATTCTCGAAATGCAGAACAGCAATTTTATTGAACTTGCTAAAGTTATGCAGACATCGTCGGACCTGCTGCAATTATTCAAAATCATCACAATGCCTAAAAACAATCGCGAGTTCAAGGGCGTGGAAGCGTCTCAGTGGTGTATAACTGAAGAAGGAAGTCGGTTCATTATGGTGCTGAGCAACCCGTTGGAGGGTAGCGCTTCGCAGTGGCTAACCCAAATGTGTTATCCCGGCATCAAGTAGGGGCAGTTTACGAAAACGCGAAAGTGGAAAACGAAAAACAACAAAGTTCAAAAATATAAGTGTCGAAGAAATAGCCGTTTAAACCGTGCTTGCACATATGCCGAATTTTGACAGCCGGTTGCAACGTATGATTTTTATTTCGAGTGTGAAGACCAGAAGCAAGTTGCAGATGGAGTTGAAGGCGCTTACGTTCGACAAAAAGCGCAGAAGCACGACTTACGACTTAACCTAATCATGTGTGAATGTGAGATACTATCCGTGTGACCATGGACATTTGTCAAGCCAGTGCCAAATGACTGTGGGTAAAAAGGTATGTACCGGAGAGCGAAGCAGGGAGTGACCCTGGAAAAAAAGGTTAACCAGTGCTTCATGGCGGAGTTAAAAGAAAGCATGACTCAACGAGGTGAGATCTTTCCTATTTGTTTCGATATTGTAATTGGTCGTGAGTTTCTTATCCAGGGTTTTAATGTCGAATTAGCATTTGATAATTTAAAAATCCTAAAATCTGAAACTGTTAATTTATTTATTAATTTAAGCCTGATGATTCCGATAACTTTAAAAACTTGGATACAGAGGTGGTCAGTAATGAGAAAGACTTACCCTTGACAAGAAAGAAATAGCGTACGAATAAATGAGTTAATGAAATGCAATATCATTCGTCCCAGCTGTTTTTCCTTCTTCTAGCACTATGTTTCTAGTTAAAAGAAAAATGGTTCAGATTGCCTTTGTATTGACTTTGAAAAAAGATTAACTCAAACACAATTGAAGATAAGTACCCGTTGTCATTTATCCAAGATCGAATTGACAGGCTTTGCGGGCCGAAACATTTTACTTGTTAAGATATTTATTTATTTATTTATTTATAGTTTAACAATGTTCTGTCTAATAGCCTATTTCCATTATAAGTACATATTTCGAAATGTACATAAATTTTTTTGAAGCGTTTCCTTAGCATATGTGCATTTTGTTTCATGCCCTTACCGGGATTTGAACACAGGTCTTGTTGATTACTAGTCTCAGTCCTTAACCACTACGCCATTTCCGTTAAGATAGAGGAGCTAGCTAATTGTGCTATATAACTCTCAATTATCTTTTCTGGCTTTCATGAATTTCAACTGACATAGATAAAACAAGTAAGATCGTTGCAGTCGAGTAGCCCGACTTCATAATACCCTGTACAATTGACAAACACACGCACATACACAAACGCACACACACACATATTAGCAAACAAACACGCACGCACACACACATATGTACGCGCGCGCTGCACAGCGTGGTGGGGTGGAGGGGCCAAAATTTGTTTCGTTAATAACTTCGGTGTTTTAGCTCAGATCTCATTGTGCTTTTCAGAGTAGATAGATTTTAGGCCCAAGATAATATATATTAAGCGACATGGTTGTAACTTGAAAATTGTGGCTCTGACAGTTTTTTGCGGTTTAAGGGGGGAAAATTTTGCAAATCTGAAACAAACTTGATCTGCGTACGGTATACACCTGTTCATGCAAAAATTTGTATCTCTATCTCTTATAGTCTCCGAGATCTACGCGTTCATACAGACAGACGGACAAATAAACGGACGGAGGGAAGGAGGGAAGGGGGATGGCTAATTCGACTCGGCTGTTGATGCTGATCAAGAGTATATATACTTTATAGGGTCGGAAATGCTTCCTTCTCCCTGTTACATACATTTGCACAACTTCATGATCCCCTTTTACCCATTTTCAATGGGTACAGGGTATAAAAAATGTGAAAACCTTCGGGGTGAATGGACACATATTTTAAATATGTACATTTTTTTCCTATGGAGAATATGTTACATTTTATTAGATTTGCTGTAGTGGAAATAGGCTATAACTTTAAGAGGGCCTACTTAGGAACGACAATAAATTATTTTTACTACAAACAAGGAGGATTGAGATGTAAAAATGTGGAAATGCAAGTTATAGTTTAAACAAAGGTTTCGGAAGGGTTCGTGATGAGCGTAGTTTGTTACACAAGGCTGTAGATAATAGGATAAAAATTTCTAGTAACGCGTTGTGGACTGCAAGACTTATATTAGATAACGAAGCGATAGAGTCAATGGGCGTATTCAGCAGATAATCCGATTTACGATTTGTGATTTATGATTGCCGATTTTACCTGCTGAATACAGTGATTGCCGATTGCGATTGGAAAATTTGACAATCATGATTGCTGAATAGAAATCGAATAAAACGTATGATTGGTTAACGATTGCTGGGTCAGCCTTCCTTTGTTCAGACATTCAAATCAAAATTTTTAATATAACAAATCCATAAATATTGGAGATTTTGTGCGATGGAAACCATTGATAAAAAGTATTAAGACCACCGGATATCTTAAAGCTCCAATCAAATCTATTCAGCAGAGACTCATCAGCAATCGCAAAACGTAAATCGGTAATTGCTAATCGGAATTATCTGCTGAATACGCCCAATATCTCCTGACAGGAGTTTATGAATAAAAAGAACACTATGGCAAATTCGGCGGCTCTTAAGAGAAGGAAGGTTGATTAGGCGTAATCTGTCCTCATAAGGAGGAAGATGAATGGTGGAATCCCAGTTTAAGCCACGAAGAGCGAAAATTAAGAACTGTTTTTGAACCGATTCCAGTTGATCTTGATATTTTTGGTAATAATATAATAATATATATTCAAGTATTGGTCTCACTAGTGAGACATAAAGTTGCTTAGTGACGTAGGGTCATTAAATTCCTTCGACCATCGTTTGACAAAACCGAGAACTCCCATTGCCTTGTTTGCGATGACTGATATATGACTATTGAAACATAACTTGGGAACAAATTGTACACCCAAATCATCAACTTTATGGATACGTTCCAAAGGGATGGAATCAATCATATGATCAAACTCATATGGTTTATTTCGACTAAAAGTCATACATTTACACTTGCTGAGATTAAGAGGCTATTAACCGAGCACCAGGTGTAAAGAGAGTTTAAATCAGATTGCAGGAGTAGAGGAGACGTAGGGTCATTATACTACAAACAAAGTTTGAGGTCATCGGCATACATCAGTGCCTGCGAATGGGATAAGACCTGTGGGATATCATTTATAAAAAGGTTAAAAAAATAGTAAGGGGCCTAAATGACTACCTTGGGGACCCCCCAGATAGTACATTAATGGAGCTGGATAGTACTGATTTGAAACGAACTCGTTGAGATCGATCGCTTAAGTACGACTTTATCCAGTTCAGAGGATTGGTGGGAAGCCGAGCAGAACACAATTTATGTACTAAGAGCTCGTGATTGACTGAGTCAAACGCTTCACTGAAATCAGTATAAACTACATCAGTTTGTTGCTTATTGACAAATCCATTGTTTAAAGAGTAGTAAATTCAAGTAGATTCGTAGAGATAGAGCGATTCTTCATGAAACCATGTTGAGATGTAGATATTATCGAACGTCAAAATGTTGTAGTTGGGGAGTCAGGATCTTTTCGAGAAGCTTAGAATGTCCGATAGCTTCGATATGCACCAGTATCGAAAATGACTGACTTTGGTCCCTTTATGGATAGGAATAACATAGGATTCCTTCCAAAGACTAGGAAGTCTCCCTGTTAAAGAGATGTGTTAAATAGTTTACAAAGCGGCACACATATGAGTCAGCGCAAAGTTTCAAATACAGCTGGGAACTTTGTCAGGTCCGGAACTGAAAGAGGACTTGATTGATCGTAGGCTAGATAGAACGCTATCTGCATCTACAACAGGGCATACAATGCAGTTGGAATTAGCCACAGAATAAGGATATTAAGAGACTTAATTATTAGCAGATGCTGAATAGCATCGAGAGAAACGCACTATTTTATACCTTATCAATCCGTGTTAAGACCGCAAAGCACTTCCACAGCACTTCGAGTTGTATTTGATGCATCCAGCAAGACATCCTCGCAAATGTCTCTGAATGATATTTTAATGGTAGGGCCGACCATTCAACTAGGGTGGCCGAAAAATTTACTAAAAATTTTCTATCATAGTCTCTATTATTTTTTGAAAAATATCAAATGATATTAAATATTGTTTTTACCAAAAAGAGGAAATACTCTGCCTCAAAATAAAAAGATATAGTCTATATTAAGCAAACATAACAATATTTTCCATGAGATTCGAGTTTTCTATGTATTATACATATTAAATACTTTTAGTTCCAATATTTGGACTAAATTTTGCATGCTTTTTACAAATTGGTAAAAAGAAATCGGGAAGAGATTTTGTAATTCTGTTTTTTGTATTTGATTGTACAATTCATTATAAAAAACACAAAATTATAAATTTGTGAATGCGAGGGCTGTTCAAAAAGTTCTCGGGATCCAAAGTAGGCTCTTCCAAAAAAAGATGTGTCGATGATACCCACGTTTCCGGGAGTTACAATTATCAGAAAGCAAACCGGAAGATGGAAAAAACGAAAAATCTATTTTTCACCATTTTTTTTGCAGTCCAGAGTACAAAAAAAAAATAGTAAAGATTTTTTTCTCAAAGATTGAGGTAGAGACGATAGCCACGTTAATTCTGCGTCCATAAAGCCCTACATCATCAAAATCGGTTCGGTAGAACTTAAGAAAATGTGGGCACCAGTCCGAAAAACTTGGTTTCGAGATAAATGAGTTTAAATTTTAAAGTAATTTGAAAATTGATTTTTTTACCGAAGTCATTGGTCGACAAAAAAAGCTATATAATCTAAGGTATTTCGCATTTTTAATAATCCATTTGGGATAATATTTTTGAATATCTAAGATAAAAAATAAAAACAAAAAAAGTTTTTCTAGACCAGAAGAGGGCCTTAAAAGTCTTTAAAAAGGCGAGTCGCTTTGACGCATATGGCGCATTTTATAGCAGAAGGAAGTCGCTCCGAAGGCACTGGGGTAATAAGATACCTTACGGCTAGTCTGGATAGTCCTGTCATGGTCGCCTTATGCGAATTCCAGAATATTAAGGGATAACTTTCCCATGATGTTTGTGGCAACTTAAACTATAACTTCAGCCCGCTATTTTGCGACTCTTGGGCTTGCATAAAGTCAACGCACGGGACATTTGGTCGTGCTATCGCTTGCTTTAAATACTTTTCAGCACAAATTACACTTGGCTGTGCCTCTTTTTATTATTTTTATCCATTTTGTGTCTCTTAAATGTGCTTGCGCACGCTACCCAGATCAAAGAGTTACCAACGCACAAATATCATAAAATATCCCAAAAAAAAAAATCGATATTCGATATTTGGCCAAAAAAAAATCACGATATAAATATATCAGTTTTGAAAAATATTATCGATATATTGATATTTTGATATATTTCCGACAACCCTACATTCAACCCACTCTATACGCTCCACTATTGCGGTTCAGGCTACGTCCGTGTGCGTTAACGGCGGACATTAAGAAAATGTATCGCCAGGTTGAAATATATAAAGCTGATCGCAAATTTTATCTAATTGTGTGGAGAGAATCACCAAATCAACTCCTTACAGTGTTCCGATTAAATACTGTGACATATGGTACAACGTCAGCTCCGTTTTTTGGCAGTCCGAAAACGTTTTCGTATGCTTATACAACGGCACGCAACACACACTATACACAAACATACAGCATCAACCGCTAGCATTGCGTTTGCACAACTGCTATACAAAGTTTTTCGTTCGCTTTGCATTCGCATACTTACACACTAGCGTTAGCTGTCAGCAGCGCTCGAGTCAAACAGTGCGCAGAATTATTCGCATTGGCGCTGTTGGAATTGATCGCTTGAGCTGGTTGCAGTTCGACGGTTGAACTGAAATTGAAGTGGATCGACATTGATTGAACCAAATGGATTGAAGTGTGGTTTGTAGAGTGTGTGTAGAGCTTGGATAACAAATAAAATTGCGTTATCATAAAAAAGGATTCTTGTTATAATTCGTGTGTGTGGTTTGATTCTCACAAAGAGTATTCCCATTTAATTGGAGTTTTAGGGGAAAGTCTCATTGGAAAATTTAAAATTTATTGTTGAGCATAAGAGCAAATCTTAAGTAATTCTCCTGGAAAAAGCACCCAATTAGTTTCAAGAAATTTTAAAGACGAGAAAGATGATGCGGCAACCAACGAGTTACCCTAACTCTATACCTGGTATTAGCGAAGCATAACAATGTTTTTAAAAAAAACCAAGGGGGAAAAGGGGATTATGAAGAATATTTATTTTTATGTTTTTGATTACTCTTCTGATTGTGGTTTTAAATTTTAGAAAAATATATTGATTCTAAATAAAACGCAAAAATGGTGCGAGGAACAGCTCCTCGTATAGAAGCTGACTATTTAATAAGATGTAGGTACTTTCTATTATTATTTTTTTTTTATTCACGCCGGAGAAATGCCTTATTACTAACAGATGTGTCCCTTCTTGGGGGTTGCTTATATTTTAGGTTCTAGTTTCTATTTTTGTGCGCCTCGGCTTGAGGCGACCGCAGGTAGCACTGTTCAAATATCTTTGAACATATTGCAGAGGGCAAACAAATTGTATTTTTACTTTACATGTACTGTTCAATTATCTTTGACCATAAGTATTGCAGAGGGCAACAATTTGAATTTTTCACATATATTTTTTTCTCTTCGTTAGTGGACTGTATTTAAACGTGTATATTTCCATATAGGTTTTAAACTTTTTTGCTCAGACTTTTACATTTTATATCTTAACATTTCGATTTAATTTATCATATATTTATTTAACTTTGAATTTACATTGGTTATTATTTTTAATTTAAAAAAAATGTTTTTTGTTAAGACAATTTAAATAATGCCATGTTTATTAAAAACATCTTGCACAACTAAAACAGCTAATTGGTGGTTTGCATTCCATTGCTTTGTGGTGAAAAATTAATCCTAATTGCTTTTTCTTGTTTGCAAATTGTTTTTAGGTACATATCTATTGCAATAATTATAATTGCTAAAACTAAAATCAGTGCAAAATGTCCACTGACGTTGTGCACATTCAAGCCCTTCAACTTAATATTCTCCTTTTTCTGTTCTTCTATCAAGTTTTTTAAAAAATTTATGTCCCTTGTGTTGTTAATCATAACTGTTGTTAGAGGTTTGACTTCATCCATTTTTACCCCATCTGCTATTTTTGTAATGGGAAATGAAGGATTTCGAATTGCATCTTTGGATGATACTGCATACCCCGCTGTCATCAGGTGGTTCTCATGGCGCGCAGTGCAACCTTCTTCTAATTTTAAAACCCCTTGTGGTGCTAATTTTATGAATTGACTTTGATGGGTGCCACAATTCACTTCTAATTTGGAAACGTTATATATTTTATATAACCATGAATTTGGGAGCGACAGTTCCGTCCAAATGGTTTCTGATGTAGTTTGTTGAAACTCACAAATGGATTATCAGACTGTTTCAATGCTGATATTTCACAAGAATTATCGGCTGCTGAACTCCATGCCCAATGACCCTTACATATTAGATGATCATTACTTTGACGAGCGCATTTGTTGAGCTCTGAGTCTGTCACTAATATGTAAGCGTCAAGATTATAATTGTACACCATGTGCTTACTTTTGATTCTGGCTTTAATTGTTTTACCATTTTTTATAAATGGTATTGATATTAGCTTGTATATTATAGATGTTTCCTGATTAAATAGTGGAACTTTTGTCTTAATTATGAGTCTATGGTCTATTAAAATGGCATGCCCTTTCATTAAGTTGTAGACCTCACGTAATTCTGAACCCTTCTTGCCTGGTAATTTTACCTTTGGTGGTAAATTTCCCTTAATATTTTCAAGTTCCTGCTTAAGCTGTTTTGGTCTTAACAATTGGGGATTTATTTTCCCATGATTTAAATCAAGTACTATATCAGTAATAGCTGTTATAGTTTTTTCGCAATCAGCTATAAGTAGATTAACTTGATCAACTATCATTTGATAGGTTAAACCGGCTCTGTTTGCATCTTTAACTTGAGCAAGAGACCGATCTAATTTGTTTATATGACTCTCTATATCTTTGAGAGCAGCATTCACCTCATCTGTTGTTTTCTTTAATATATTAACTGTCGAATCTATTAATGAAGTTTGTTATTTGTATAATCCATCTAACGCAAGTTGGTTGTCGAGTAAATTTTCCATTTTTTCTTCAATTTCCTTTCGATCGTCTGCATCCATTGTCCCAAATATTGTATGATGTAACGATCCTACAAACTCAAATGTTGCTCTTTTTGCCCGTCTTGGCCCTATTATAAGTTCGTATTTCGATTGCAAATGTTCGTACTGGTTTTCTATCGCTCTCAACATAGTTTTACAAGACTCATCATATTTTTCCAGTGATTGACACGTCCATCTCAGTAAGTATAAAAAATCTGGAATTGTATGCAATTCTCTCATAAATGAACTCAAATCATAATATATTATCATATTCCATTTGGATGATATGATATCTATTTTTCCCAAAGGGTCGAGGTAAATCATCGTGTTGTTTTCTAACGGTTTTACCATTGATGAGTTGTTCAATAATCCTGCAGCTGATGCAGAGCAGCTGTTGGTCATGAGCATTAATAAAAAGCTCATGACCATTATAGCGTTTACCTTTTTTGACGTTTTTTTATATGATTCTTCATCTTTCTCTGTTTCCAGAATAACTATTTTATGAATCGGTCTCTTAATCACGCCATTTTGAGTTTTTATTTCCACTACTCTTGTCTTCCCATCTAATCCAGGATATGTTTCCTGAATTCTACCTAGCGACCATCTAGATGCACCTGTATTTTCGTTTTTAACCAAAACGATTTGTCCTTCCTGCAAATTTGGTTGTATCTTTTTCCACTTAAATCGTTGTTGAAGTGTGACAAGATACTCATCCTTCCATTTTTGCCAGAATTGAGTTTTCATTCGACTCAACATTTTCCATCTGTCTATCGATGAAATTGCCCTGTCTTCAATTGGTTCAGGAATGTCCAACAATGGTTTCCCTAGCAAAAAATGACCAGGTGTAAAAATGTCGTCAAAATCTTTGCTTTTGATAAAGTGGTCTGGAATTCAATATTGCTTCAATCTGAGCTAGCAAGGTACTTATTTCTTCATAAGTTAAAGTGCTAGCTCCTATTACCCTTTTCAAATGATATTTTACTGATTTCACCCCGGCTTCCCAAATGCCTCCAAAGTGAGGAGCTGCCGGGGGAATAAAATGCCATTTAATCAGTTCAGATGTCCAAACTGGTTCTATACTGTTCATTTCCATGACCTTAGCGAAGTCAGCATGAAGGATTCGTTCTGCCCCAACAAAATTTGTACCATTGTCAGAGTATAAGTGGGCACATTTTACCCTTCTTGCTGAAAACCTTCGAAAGGCAGCTAGAAATGCTTCTGTTGTCAGATCACTGACTGCTTCTAAATGTACTGCCTTTGTACTCATACACACAAACACTGCTATATACCCTTTATAGGACTTATTTCCTCTGCCTTTGGATACCCTTATATGAATTGGCCTGAGTTTGATTTTTATATCTTGTGCACTTTTACTGAGAATTCTTCTTCGAATTTTTCAACCCTGCTATCCAATAACTTTTTAGTATTTCCATTAACCTATTTCCTCATGCAGTGCTTCCTTGGATTTTAGCTATCACTAAGTCTTTGCCAGCTACGACTTGTTTAAAATTATTGATGTTTCTGATTATATTTTAAATCCGAAAAATTTAACCGGCCACCGACTCTCATTATACCTTTTCGTCTAAAAACGGATGTAACGAAGCTACCTTGCTGCTTACGTCGATTTCTTTTGTATGTTGTATTTTTTTATTTCTTCTGGAAATTTGCTTCCTGATGATGTTTTAATATGCTTGTTCGATCCTCTAAGTCCTGAATAGTTAATTCCACATGATTTTTCTTTTGGCAACGTCTTATAAAAATAACTACATAAGAAGTTACCTCACTAACTTATCAAACTGGCTGTATTTTGTACGAGCGTATCTAAAAGTGTGTACCGATTTTAGTAAGGCACTTGAGTTGCATGTTTCAGCTTCCTCTCTAGGCCAGTTTTCTTTTGATTTTTCCAACCATTTCGGTCCCTTCCACCCACAATTCATAATCTTTTAGTTTGTGTGGTGCATCCTCTCGACGCTATATCAGCTGGATTATCTTTGGAACTAATATGACCCCAATTATGTTTGGTATTTGTTTGTGGATTCTGTTCTACTTAGATCTTGGCAAATCGGTCCTTGCTCTTTTGATTGCATACATGCCAGTAAACTGGAGTCACTCCATGCATATACATTTTTGGACATATCCATTACTGTCTGTAGATGCTTTGAGTAACAGCTCGATAACAAACCATGCTGCACAAAGTTCTAACTTGGAAAGTGTTTTCCTATTCTTAACCGGATTGACCTTTGTCTTGCTTGTGATGATTAAACTCCCGGAATTACACTTCCCAATAACACTGTTACGAATGCTTTTTCTGACGCGTCGGAAAAAGCATGAATTTCCAATGGTTCATTTAATGTGGCAAGGGAATTGTGATTTCCTGAACAGCAGGTAGGTTTTTTATAAACTCCAGCCATTTTTTATAATTTGATCATTCAAAATTTCTATCCCAACTATATTGGAACAACCATAATTTTTGAATGAACAATTTAGCGACTATTGTTATTGGTGATAGCCATCCAAGTGGATCGAATACATATCCTCATCCATAAAAAAATCTATTTTAATTCGTTTTTAATCGGATTCGTTTACGCACCGTTATGCTATTTCCCTTAAGGATCTTTGCTAAAAAGCTGAGGCAGTACCGTAAGTTACAGTGGTCATCTGATATTCTTTCATTGGGTCCTTAAGGATCTTTTCGCCAAAGAATTCTTAAATAGTCCTGATCTTCGCAACTTTTATTAGTCTGTACATTTTTCTTTGTCTGCAGTAATTGCATGCTTCCAGTTCCGCCATTTCATTATAATTTATATGTTATTTGAATATACGGTCCTGTTAATTGTATATCGTTAAGACTTTTGCTATTAGATGTTTTGGCGGGAAGCGTCAAGCTGTCTTCCGAATTACTGGTTGGTGCGGCATATAATATTTACCTGTTCCCTGTCATTTCTGACTCTTTCATGTGACCCATTTCTAGGTATTCTTCCGGTAAATTTTACTTACTGCTCTTTTTAGCTTTGGGTCTGCTTTAAATCTTTTTCTAGACTTATCAATCTTACATTGCCCTTTTCCTGAGTTCCCCAAACTTATCTCTGAAAATGGCAACCTCACAATGAATATTCCATCATCGTCTCTGTTGTTGTTTTCAAAAAAACTTTATACATATATCGTCCTGGTTTGGTTCTTTCAGCTGGTATTTCTTCCATTTCCCAAAGCTTTTCTAAGTTTACTGTAGCAGCTGTTTTTTTTTTTTCTGATAACCTTCAGGACCTGGCAGGATCCAACCCAATCTGTACTTTGACCCAACATTGTGTCTTCTTGCTTCAAACCTTGTTTAACGATTTTAGCCATTAAATCTGAGCCAATTAAGATGTCTATTCGACTTCTTTTGTTGAATAGTGGATCCGCTAACATCTCATTCTTCCAGAGATCTTTATTATAGTCAAAGGAATTTTGAGGTTGCGGATTCACTACCTTTGGCATGCTTCAATGTCAAACCTGGCATTGCTAGGGAATTTAGGTCGGATTTTTAAACAGAGTTGATTTTGAAACTCCAACAAGACTGTCTCCTATTCCAAAATTTTGTTTACTTTTTTCCAGGGACCGAAAAAATAACTGTTATGATATTAAACTTTAACCAAAACGAGAATGTAAGTTAAAGTCGGCTCTAACCGACTTCGATATACCCGTTACTCATGAAAAAAACATGTTTGACAGTGTTCCTGTCAGTCATTCGATTCATTTTGCTAATCACTAACTATCTCTAGAAGATATGAATCGTCTATCTTCAAAACTGTAGGAGATATAACGCTTTTTCCAAATTACGGGGCGGGAGGGGGCTTGGCCAAAATTTGAAAACAAACTTGATCTGCGTGCAGATAAAAGAAGCATTTGTCCCATACATGTCAAACCTCTATCTCTTACCATCTCTGAGATCTAGGTGTTCATACAGACAGACGGACAGACGGACAGACGGACGGACGGACAGACGGACAGACGGACATGGCTATATCGACTCGGCTGTTGATGCTGATCAAGAATATATATACTTTATATGGTCGGAAATGATTCCGTCTGCCTGTTACATACATTTGCACGACTTTAGTATACCCTTTTTACTCTACGAGTAACGGGTATAAAAATCACGGTGAAGGGAGTGAGCTACAAATACGAAAAGGTACCATTTTTTCAAGTCTTTACAAGCACTATGAAATTAGGACATTAACTTTTATTCATAACTTTAAAAATAAAAACTTTTTTAACTGTTATTTTATAATTTTTATATAAAAGTTTGTAAATAACAGTTATTTTTAACTTTTATTCAAAAAAGTTGATTTTAAGTGTTATTTGTCAACGTTTATTTTAAAAGTCAAAAATAACTGTTATTTTGCAACGTTTATTTTAAAAGTTGAAAATAAACGTTGATTTGCAATATTGGCCAAGTTATTCAAGCTATCGGGACATAAAGTTGCATAGGCACTTACCTTAAGTCCTTCTACCACCATGCTAACTTTGGTTCAGATCGGACTACTGTAGCATATGTCTGTAGTTAAAATCTGCAAGAGTAATCGGCTTCGTATGATTACCGGTAAAAATAATCATTTTTATGATGCCACGTTACTTGTTCATACTCATGTGTAAAATTGTAATGGTTTTGGTGCCCAGTATAAATCTGTATTGTGTGGATCGTACGATTATTTTCGTAGCACCAGTAAATATATGAAATAATTAAATAATATTGGGAAGAAATACTTTTAGGGCATCGAAGTATTTTAAGAATTTCGGGGGACCCATACAAAGTTAAAGTGTGCAAAAGGGGAGTACGCGACTTTCTTCACAGCCCTGTGTAAGTTTTGTTTTTCTTTGTAAGATTTTAAATTAAGAAAATAAAGGAAAATCAAGTATGAAATCGCTGAAGCCCGTCAGTAATATTACTCTGTACGTGCAGTAGTAGCTTAAACCAGCCCTGCTGCCTTGCTGCCGTAGCGCACATTCCTTGGCTCATAACTTGATTATGGTTTAGTCGATATTAAGGTTACTGTATAGTATAGTGAACAGCGATGAATACCATGGATGACCAATGAGCACATATCAAAGGAAGTATATAAGTATATCAGAAAGTGTCTGAATTGGCGTCACCCATAGTAAATGACGTTTGCAAATATTATTGAATAAGGCTTATGGACAACATCTGCCAGGCTCTTGCGCTAAATTACCCGCATAAATGGTAGAACTGAGACATTCTTCTTGCTTTATCTATGTTCTTCAGCACTGGTCATCCATGGTTCGGGGGTTTTTTATTGTCAAAATCATGGATATGTAGTCATGTGTGGTCATATGAGGTGTTGAAAACCAGGGTCTTAAATATTTAGCGGTCTTATTACCATGGAGATCCCAGCTGCGAAATGCGCTTTTCCATTGATTTTGGCATGATTTGTGCACATTAAATTGTGAGTAAAGTTTGGATTGACATTATTATATTTCTTGATCCTCTTTTCCGCTATTTAACGATTTGTAAGGCACGGAAAGTTTTTTTAAAACATTCTTATAATCTTCACTAACTTATTTACTATTGGTCATCCATGGTAATTATGGCGGTACATTATAGTTCCGCGAATTGATTGTCGTAACAACCGCGGTCCAAGATGATCCCCAAATCTTTATATTGCTGCTTAAGCAAACCATTTTCTTTAAATTAATCAAAATTAAGAAGGCGAATTCTTAGGTACCTTCGAAGAACAATTTAACTCCTAAGATGACCCTTGATGTACTTATAATACTAGAACTTGAATACGATCTAGAAAATTCAACACTGAAGTAAGATTACTAATGAGCACCGAAACCATTACAATTTTACACATGAGTATTAGCCAGTATCATACAAATTGTTAATTCAATTGAGGCACCAAATGCTGCTGGTTTCTGTACTTAGTTGCAAGCGAAAATAGTGGACCTGATGATATCTTATTTTCTAATCGCAAATTAATAAAACATTCTGTATGCTCTGGTCCATTCTCTTCACCCTTGATCATTCATGGAATTTTAAAGTGGTTCGGTAATATGAAAATCATAGTAATGCTGTTATTTGTGGTATTTAAAAGCAGTTACTTAAGTAATTTTCATCTTAACTGGCATTTAAGTTTGGTGTAATACTTCTTTTAATCTTCATTATGTCAGACGGACATGGCTCCGTCCGATCTGCGAAGGAATTATAAAGATCGACTGAACGATAATCAAGTTATGTGCGCTACGGCAGCGAGGCAGCAGGGCTGGTTTAAGCTGTTACTGCACGTACAGAGTAATATTACTGACGGGCTTGAGCGATTTCATTTTCCTTTATTTTCTTAATTTAAAATCTTACAAAAGAAAAACAAAACTTACACAGGGCTGTGAAGAAAGTCGCGTACTCCACTTTTTGCACACTTTAACTTTGTATGGGTCCCCGAAATTTTAAAATACTTCGATGCCCCTAAAAGTATTTTTTTCCAATATTTTTTAATTATTTCATATATTTACTGGTGCTACGAAAATAATCGTACAATCCACACAATGCAGATTAATACTGGGCACCAAAACCATTACAATTTTACACATGAGTATGAACAAGTATCGTGGCATCATAAAAATAATTACTTTTACCGGTAATCATACGAAGCCGGAATTACTCTTGCAGATTTGAACTACAGACATATGCTACAGTAGTCCGATCTGAACCAAAGTTAGCATGGTGGTAGAAGGACTTAAGGTAAGTGCCTATGCAACTTTATGTCCCGATAATAACTTGAATAATCCTCACATTATTGCAAATCAACGTTTATTTTCAACTTTTAAAATAAACGTTGCAAAAACAGTTATTTTTAACTTTTAAAATAAACGTTGACAAATAATACTTAAAATCAACTTTTTTGAATAAAGTTAAAAATAACTGTTATTTACAAACTTTTATATAAAAATTATAAAATAACAGTTAAAAAAAGTTTTTATTTTTAAAGTTATGAAATAACTGTTGTCTCAATTTTTATTATAAAACTTATAACAGTTACGGTCCCTGCTTTTTTCTGCCTTGACAATTGCAAAATTTGAGCTGCTTCTTCTGAAATAGCTGTTATTTGTGACCCTTGATCTATCAGAGCTCGCATTATTTTGCACTCTACTGAATTCGTCGTTACTTCTATTTGAGCCGTAGCAAGCAATGTTGTAACTGACGAGTTTTTTATCATAAGAGAGGACTTTGGTGCAATAATGAATGGTGCCTAAGTGTGCACTTATTACAAGTTTTTATTGGTGCTGAACATTTTTCATAAAATCTGTGCCCCAGACATCTAAAACAGATCCTAAGTTTTCGCACTGTGTACAGTCTGTCTTGGATTGATAATACAGCAAATTTAAAACAGTTTGAGACCGAATGACCTCCAGCATTGCACAGGGGACACACGTCACTGTTATATTCTTTTTTCTGCTCTCGTTTTTCATAACCTGGAACCTGCAAGGTTTTAATTGCTTGCAGATGTTGTACCCGGAAATCGAACACATCGTCTAGCGTTTGAATTTCTTTTAATTTTCTGATCGTCTGCTCATAAAGCTGTAGGCCCTTTCTGTCAAATTTTCTTAGGATTATGCGCTAAGAAAATATCTGCCTCTTCTATTTCAATGTCCATTCCCTTTAGCAATTGTTGTACACTTTTTTCTGAGTCACTATTCATTGTTGGCTGATCCAACAATCTATCAAATAATTGCGAAAACAGTTGTCTTCTGTTCTCGTATCTTTCTTTGAGGATTTGCAATGCTGTATCATAATTCTCCTCTGATATAAGCAAGTGCTTAATTAGCTTGCTTGCTTCTCCTTTCACTAAATCTCTTAATCTAATTAATTTTTCTTTCTTCCCTAGTGCAACGTCTTTATCGATCAGATTCGAAAATGTATCGATAAAGACGGACCAGCTCGAAAGATCCCCATGAAAGGGGGTATATTAACCTCTTTTACCTTCAACCGGCATTCACTTGGCTTTGCTTGTATTATCCGAGTAGCCTCATTTTGATAATACAAGCTTACCTTCTCCCATTCATCTTTGAAATGTTATTCGGGTTAACTGCATTGCCTGCATTATTTCATATATTTATATGCATATATTTTTGATTCCCAATCCTCATGGAAATGGGTTAACTTCTGATTATACTCGCTCTGTCTCTGCAAAACCGCTGTTAGCTGTTCCCTAGTTAATGTCATATTGAAAATTTTTTTTTTTTATTTTTATTTAGAAATTTTCAATTTTAATTGCTCAACAAAAAACAAGTTTTTTATTTATAACAATATATTCAATAACTAAAAATTTAATGTAATATTTGTTTTTTGTATCGTCTAACTTTTACAAATATTTTATAATTTTCTTTCTTTTCTTCTTGTTTTTAGTACTTATTTAATTTTATTGCAACAGCGAATCCGACTTTGTTGCAGCGGTGCCACGTGGGCACTCTACTTTTATTGTTTATAAATGTTATTTTTCTTTTTTGTTATCTTCTTACATAGTTCAGCCTCGATTTTTATGACTACTTCCCACATCCGAAAGGCGACTTGGTATGGTGGTGGGGGTGTGGCGTTGATCTGTTCCAAGAGTGCAGCTCTTCTTCGCCTGTTCCTTGCCTCTCCTTTTTTGGGATTTTGCTTCTGGTATTTGGACCAGACGCTCCTCCTTCCCTTCCTTCCGTTTTTTTTATTGCTTGGAAGCTCCTTTGCCTCCTTTTGTATTCCTCGATAGTCAACGGCTTTCGACCAGCCGTTGGATTTCTAAGGATCTCTTCCTAATTTGCCTCTGTGCCTCGTTGTCAGGCGGGTGCATTGCCTTTTGGCTTCCGTCGGCGTTATAACTTGCCACGGTTCTGCCGCAATAGCTCGGGTGGTTGTGTTGTGGTGAATTAGTCACCGCTCTCCTCCGCTCGCAGGGCCAATCCCTAACGCTCGGCAGGATATAAAAAAAGGATCCTTTCTTTTCAAAATTCCTTAGGCCGTTTTCCTGAGGCAACTACACTGCCGTTTACATGGAAGCCTTTTTTTCGACCTGAGCAAAATGCCGTTTAATTTAGCAAGTTCTGCCTTTACAGGGACGAAGGACCATAAATAAAACGCATATATGGTGCGAGTGAACAGCTCCTCGTATAGAAGCTGACTAATAAGATGTTGGTACTTTCTCTTTTTTACATTTTTTGGTTTTACCCCAAGCGGAGAAATGCCTTATTACTAACAGATGTGTCCCTTCTTGGGGGTTGTTTATATTTTAGGTTCTAGTTTCTATTTTTGTGCGCCTCGTGAATATGCGCCATGAATATGTCACTGTCTCAAACCAGGTATTTGCCGAGGATCAAATTGCCAAAATTCGGAGGAACATATTCCTAATTTATAAATTTTATTGGGTTGTTCGAATACTTAGTGGATAACGACTTGTCAATGTCCAATATTGAGAAATTTCATCATTTGCTGTCCTGAAGATGAAGCATTAGGCACAGTGAGCGCGATTCCAGTCTCTGACGAAAATTACCCGAAGGCATTTAGTGCGCTAAAACGTGTATACGACAATACATGTCTGATTTTCTTTGACACTTTAGCCAAATTGTTCAAATTGTCAATAATGCAAAAATCTTCAGCATCTGCTTTGCGTAGTTTGATTGATAGTGTCTCAGCAATTTATGGTTCTCTTTAGACATTAGGAGATGACACTCAAATTGTACACGCTATGCTGATTCAGATCATAATGGGGAAAGTATCAGCACCTATCTGCTGAGGAAGCAACATCTGCTGGGCCTAAATCGCAAAGTGCAGCTCAAGCTGATCGAGCTTCTGCAAAAAGCAACAAGACTGTTTTATCAGTAACAAAGCCTGGTGGAAAATGCCATTTTTGTAAGGCCTGCGATCATCTTATACAAGCTTGTAGTTCGTTTGAGGCACAATCTTGTCAACAGCGCTTTAAATTCGTGAAAAGTTGTCCCTTGTGTATAAATTGTTTACGAAAGGGTCATTCTGTTTAAACTTGCAAGGCTAGTGTCTGCAGAGTCTGTTCCAAGCCGCATCATTTTTTGCTACATAGATATGAAACAAACGCAAGCCAGGTTTTAGCTTCCAGTCATATTGCATCAGCACCAGTCGTTGTTCCAGAACATACTTCGTCCGTTAATCATGCGGCAAAAGAGAACTCAGATCAAATAATATTGGCCACAGCAGTTGTACGTGTAATGAACAATTCTGGTTCATATGTGATGGCAAGAGCGTTATTGGACTCTGGATCACAGGTTAACTTTATGACTGAGGAATTAGTAAGCCAATTGCAGTTGTCAAGGGAGCGAAAGAATATTAATTGGTTGGGAATTGGAAAGTGCAAGTCACAAGTTCAGCATGCAGTACAGACAACTATTGCATCACGAGTCAGTTCCTTTGTAATGAAGACAGATTTTGGCGTTCTAAAGTCTATCTATTCGTACCTGCCAGAAAAGGTGGTAGTTGATGTGTCTATCCCTGAAATCCATTGTTTTATAAACCACAATGCATAGACATTTTGCTTGGAGCAGATGTTTTTTATGACCTATTGGAGACAAGTCGAATAAAAGGTGCACAAGAATCACCTACTTTACAGTCCACTACATTGGAGTGGATAGTTTCAGGTCGCTGTCAGGCTGTGGGGCCATCAGAACAGCGTGCATCTTCACATATGACCTTTTTAGAGGATTTGACTCCTTACGATGCTATTCTCAAAAAATTCTGGGAGTAGGAGGAAGTTCCAAACGTGACAATATCACAGCTTTATACCCCAGAACAAGTGCTTTGTGAGAAATCATTTAACGAATCCGTTACACGATTGCCCTCGGGACGTCTTAGTGTGTCATTGCCATTTGAATCTAGTCCAACTTGCCTCGGGTCATCTTATGAAACCTTTTATGAAAGAGTATATCTCATTAGGCCACATGACTGCCATAAACGACACAATTCCGAGAGAAACGCACTATTTTATACATTACACAGGTCAACAAAATGACCACTTTTGTGAGGTCCAGCCGTATATGTATTAAATTCTGATCCCATTTTGTGCACTGATTCCAAAACTGGTCTCGGTTTTTCTCCATCAGCTCTTGTTTTCAAGATATCGCGTAAAATTCATTTTGCAGTATTTTTGGCGTTTAAAAAATTATGGAGGTTACACCGAGGAGCAATATCTGTATTTATGAGCTCTATGCGAGAGTATACATATTAAGGTCGCCTAAGAAATCAATGGAGCATCATCAGCAAACCCAAATGCGCCTAAATTGGCCTTTGAAGAGAAATATTCATCAAATTATAGCAAATTTTTCAAACTTAATCGCCGTGTACCAGCCATTTGGGGTGCTTGCATTTTAATGAAAACCACTTTAGCGTGTAGACCAATGGATCTTCTAGTTCCACAAATTTTGTTGCATTTAAATTTTCTTGATGGACAAAGTTACAAGCGTTTAATCCCGAAAAAATGAATTAAAATTTATGGCAGGATAACTAGATTGATACACAAAATCTGTATAGGAAATATTAAAAGACTACTTAATCTAACATAGGCCTTACATTAATTGTCAAGCAAATGTACAATAACATTCAATCAGTACTAGATTCAAACAATTTTCCCCAAATTCATTTTTGCTGAACCTTGCGAGAACAACATAAAAATTTAATGAATTGGGATTCAAATGAGCCAAATGGGTTCCGCACTCACTATAATCTACGGATTAAGCCCCTTGTGACTATTATGATTTTAGTAAAGACTCTATCTGTGAAGCGAATGTATATGTCGAGGAAGTTGACCATTCTTATTATTTGGAGAAATGCTCATTCATGCAAAGTAGTGCAAAAACTTGGAATTCGTAATCAATTTTAAAAATGTTTGATGCCATATGAGCATTAAAATGCATTTCTTATACAGTCACTTAAATAAATTTCCTGAGAGTTTTTGGGATCTAAGTGAGGAGCGAGGAGAACGTTTCCACCAGGATTTACGAACTATGGAAGCTCGGTATCGCGGAAGATGGGACAGTCATATGCTTGCTGATTATTCCGGTAACCGTCAAGCGAATGTGTTAACGGGCCATTAAAACGGATTTTTGTCATACCAGTTCTGACTGCTAACAAAATAGAAAATACAGATATATTGTAATAAAAAGTTTGAAAAAACCAAAAAACACATTTTCCAAAAACTTGTTTTTTATTTATTGCCAAGAAACATCGGCATAAGAACAGCATATTGTGTTTTTTGTATTTGGTTGCACAATTCTTTAAAAATATACAAAATTAAAAATGTGTGAGTGCGTGAGGTGTTGAAAAAATTTTTTTGGAAAATGGTGTATTGATGGTTCGCAGATTTCCGGGAGTCACCGTCAAACGTCAAGGGCAAACGTAAAAAGAAAAATTGGTTAGTTTAAATGCCTTAATGTACCGAAGCAGAATCGTGGAAAAATTCAATTTACCATTGAAAACAAAAAATTACCTTAATTTGTGGAAATTTTTTTACATAATTTAATTTAGAGGTTTTCCTATGAAAAATTCGTCAAATGACGTGACAGATTCACAAAGTTATTCGCTTGCGAAATGGAACGAGTTTTTTGCACTACCTTGCGTGAACGAGCATTTCTCCAAATAATAAGAATGGTCAACTTCCTCGACATATACATTCGTTTCACAGATAGAGTCTTTACTACAATCTCCTTCTGCCAGGCGTTTGTTGAAACTTGTAAAATAATAATAGTCACATGGGGCTTAATCCGTAGATTATAGTGAGTGCGGAACCCATTTGGCTCATTTGTATCCCAATTCATTAAATTTTTATGTTGTTCTCGCAAGGTTCAGCAAAAATGAATTTGGGGAAAATTGTTTGAATCTAGTACTGATTGAATGTTATTGTACATTTGCCTGACAATTAATGTAAATACTATGTAAGATCAAGTAGGCTTTTAATATTTCCTATACAGATTTTTTGTATCTATCTAGTTATCCTGCCATAAATTTTAATTCATTTTTTTCGGGATTAAACGCTTGTAACTTTGTCCATCAAGAAAATTTAAATGCAACAAAATTTGTGAAACTAGAAGATCCATTGGTCTACACGCTAAAGTGGTTTTCATTAAAATGCAAGCACCCCAAATGGCTGGTACACGGCGATTAAGTTTGAAAAATTTGCTATAATTTGATGAATATTTCTTTTCAAAGGCCAATTTAGGCGCTTTTGGGTTTGCCGATGATGCTCCATTGATTTTTTAAGCGACCTTAATATGTATACTGTCGCATAGAGCTCATAAATACAGATATTGTTGCTCGGTGTAACCTCCAGAATTTTAAAAAGCCAAAAATACTGCAAAATGGTTTTTTTCGCGATATCTTGAAAACAAGAGCTGATGGAGAAAAACCGAGACCAGTTTTGGAATTAGTGCACAAAACTGGATCAGAATTTGTCATCAATAGGGCTGGACCAAAATGGCTGTTGGCCAGTGTTATTGATTACAAATTTTTCATTTTTATATATTTTTTATTATTTTTTTTTTTTTTTGTATAGAACAATTTAAAACAGTTCATCAACTTCTATGTCTTCTCTAAACCTTTCTATTCTTAAACGCTTCGCTGAGTTTTACACTCTACCGTCCAAGTCGCTCCAAGCAATATGCAGCATGGCTCGAAAGATTCCCCCTTTGCCAATTGCGTTGTCCTTTTTGCATTTTTAGTTGAGGCAATTTTCATTTTTTGATTAGTAAGCTTTATTTATAAAATCTTAGCTATAATTCTATAAACATTTCCTTATTAGCTAGTATTTAAAAACTATTATTGATTACAAAATTTTTCATTTTTATATATTTATTATTTTTTTTTTTTTTTTTTTTTTTTTTGTAAAGAACAATTTACAACAGCTCATCAACTTCCATGTCTTCTCTAAACCTTTCTATTCTTAAACGCTTCTCCACTGACTCGCTGAGTTTCTCACTCTTTCTTTTCCTACTCTCGGGCGTACCCCTTAATCTGAAATGACCCCAAGCATATGTACTAATCTTGTCCTCACGAATGTTTCTCTTATCATCACAACTTAAGGTGATTTTGGTAATCTTTTCGGTATATAGTTCATGTAATTTCGATCTGAACATTACCATATTTTCAGATAATATTTTGTTCTCGAAAAGACATTCCTTATAACTTCTTAGAGTGATTTTTTAATGATCGTGTCATCATTGATAGAAAGAGAATACATTTTGGGTCTCAGACCGACAAACTCTTTAATTTGTTCCCCATTGTTCTCATCCTTCATCATCCCCAACACTTTTTTATTGCACCTGTCAATACCGAATTTTTCTGCCATCTCTTCAGGATATTCAGAAGTATCAAATCGCTTAGGCACGTCTTCGCGAATATCAGCAAAGAAATCCTTAGTTTGGATTGAATATATGAATGAATCAGTATCCATGTAATTCAATGAAAGGTTTGAGGGTAATTTAGGTTGCATGTACTCATAATAAAAATCGTTCATTAACCATTTTGATAACTCCAAAACTGAAAATCCCAGGTACATTGGCGTGTTGTACACATTATGTAATCGCTTCATTTGAATAGCGTACATATCTTCCGCAAGATTTGCTGAGCTATGAAAATTTGTCTTTTGCAATTAGTGCACCTGCACCGAGGCGATTTCTATTTGTTGTCTTCCATCTCGTTACTATTTTTATATCTTTTCGCATTTCAACATTTTCCATGGTTTTTGCATAGACAGCATTGTTCAAGAGCTTGAAAAAGTCCTTCTCGAACTTATTTTTCGTTTCTGTTCTTTCATACGGAGTACGATTGAAAAATTCGTTTTTTACAGCATTTCACATAATTAGAAACACCTTAGCTTTGCTTTTGATGTTCATGTGCTGTTAGAAAGTGTTTCTATTTATGTGAAATGCTGTAAAAAAACGAAATTTTCGTCGTACTCCGTATGGGGCTTTAGTATTTAAGTCAATGCATGGCTTTAGCTAAGGAGACTGCTTGAACCGTAAGACACGATGTATCTGTTTTAGCATCAATCCATGCTTTATACACTGCTGCAGATTTCTATTCTGTATTGAATACCTCTCTTTATCCTTAAGATCGGCAGTAAGTTTTTCAACCTTTGCCTATTTTTGTTGGCTTTTGGTTGCTGGGGCAAAAGGAAGGTCATTGTGTTTATCGGGAAGATCATCTGGATATGACAAATCAACCTCAAGAATGTACCCGAAATCGGAGGTAGGAGAGATAGAGGTACACTCCTGATTAGTTAATGTGTTAAAGAAGTTTTCTCTTGGAGGAAGGGAAGTTTCATCTAAGCGTTCTGGAGTATCTATATATTCATATGGGAAAATTCCCTTATTGCGTACGAGATTGAAGTGCTGATCTTCAGGAAAGTACTTTCTGATGGTCTCTAAGCTTTCCAGTTTCAAGTTTGAACTCAAATTATCCAAGCTAGCAGGCATAAATCTAAATGAATCCAAAAATCGAATTTCCAAGTCTGAATGCTTACCCTCAATATGAATATATTTTGAAATTGAAATGTACAACTCTTTGTTGAGAGGTAATACTTTTATTTCCCTCTCGGTCTTTGATAATTCCCTAACAAATAAATGAGCATCGTAGCGAGAAAAATTGTGAAAAAACACAGGAAAAAAAGATGCAATTTTATAGTTAATATTACAAGCATTATGTGCTGCCCCTCTAAACTTGCCAGTTAAATGGCAATGATCTTTTACACAGTCATTCTCAACTAATTCTTTTTTTTCTTTTTGATGTGATTTAACATCCAGGGACAGTTTAACAATACCGAATTTTTCTGCCATCTCTTCAGGATATTCAGAAGTATCAAATCGCTTAGGCACGTCTTCGCGAATATCAGCAAAGAAATCCTTAGTTGGATTGAATATATGAATGAATCAGTATCCATGTAATTCAATGAAAGGTTTGAGGGGAATTTAGGTTGCATGTACTCATAATAAAAATCGTTCATTAACCATTTTGATAACTCCAAAACTGAAAATCCCAAGTACATTGGCTTGTTGTACACATTATGTAATCGCTTCATTTGAATAGCGTACATATCTTCCGCAAGATTTGCTGAGCTATGAAAATTTGTCTTTGCAATTAGTGCACCTGCACCGAGGCGATTTCTATTTGTTGTCTTCCATCTCGTTACTATTTTTATATCTTTCCGCATTTCAACATTTTCCATGGTTTTTGCATAGACAGCATTGTTCAAGAGCTTGAAAAAGTCCTTCTCGAACTTATTTTTCGTTTCTGTTCTGTGTTTAGTATTTAAATCAATGCATGGTTTTAGCTAAGGAGACTGCTTGAACCGTAAGACACGATGTATCTGTTTTAGCATCAGTGCATGCTTTATACACTGCTGCAGATTTCTATTGTGTATTGAATAACTCTCTTTATCCCTAAGATCGGCAGTAAGTTTTTCAACCTTTGCCTTTTATGTAGGCTTTTGGTTGCTGGGGCAAAAAGGAAGGTCATTGTGTTTATCGGGAAGATCATCTGGATATGACAAATCAACCTCAAGAATGTACCCGAAATCGGAGGTAGGAGAGATAGAGGTACACTCCTGATTAGTTAATGTGTTAAAGAAGTTTTCTCTTGGAGGAAGGGAAGTTTCATCTAAGCGTTCTGGAGTATCTATATATTCATATGGGAAAATTCCCTTATTGCGTACGAGATTGAAGTGCTGATCTTCAGGAAAGTACTTTCTGATGGTCTCTAAGCTTTCCAGTTTCAAGTTTGAACTCAAATTATCCAAGCTAGCAGGCATAAATCTAAATGAATCCAAAAATCGAATTTCCAAGTCTGAATGCTTACCCTCAATATGAATATATTTTGAAATTGAAATGTACAACTCTTTGTTGAGAGGTAATACTTTTATTTCCCTCTCGGTCTTTAATAATTCCCTAACAAATAAATGAGCATCGTAGCGAGAAAAATTGTGAAAAAACACAGGAAGAAAAGATGCAATTTTATAGTTAATATTACAAGCATTATGTGATGCCCCTCTAAACTTGCCAGTTAAATGGCAATGATCTTTTACACAGTCATTCTCAACTAATTCTTTTTTTCTTTTTGATGTGATTTAACATCCAGGGACAGTTTAACATCATCATCAATTATCTTCATGTACATTCCGAAAAACTCGAAAACTGAACCTTGAAATGTATCTCAACATCAAAATGTTTACAACATTGGTACTCTTTACGTATCCCCAAGAATCCCGCCTCCAACCCCCCCCTCTCTTCACTGACCACTCAACACACAAACAAACAAATCACTGAGCAGCGACATCCAAACACTCGCCCAACAACAGGTGCAACCAAATTCAACCCCTCAGGGGGGAAACACCTAAACAGGAACAAAAGACGCCGCCCCTCAAACAAATCGAATCCCAAAATCAGACAAAATCATGTGCCATTTCAATCACACCCTCGCATACTCTAATTAGAGTGAGAGAGGATCAAATATCTATGAGAGAGTCCTCACAGATCCCACATAGAATCCCCGCTTTAAGCAAGTTTTTAAACCAGAGATGGGCGCGTCGCGACGTTCCCATACACACGAGGCAGCGTGTGCATTGAGGCTCTGACGCTGCCGACTGCACAAAATCACACGTACGCTATAAGCATTGACAGCTCCTTATATTTGCTTGTGCTTGTTTGCGTTTGAAAAATGTGACGATATGTGTGCATGCCCATCTCTGTTTTAAACCTTTTATTTTCTCAAGACAAAAACCAGCTGCCCTTTCCTAAAACTATTGCCTACTTACACAAGACAGAAAAAATAGCGGGAGAATAGCGGGGAAATTAACAATACGAGTAAGAATTAGTGTGGCCAGGTTTCGCGGTGAGTTCGGACATGGATTACACTACTACTTAAGTTTGAAACTAGTGACTTAATATATTCTGTGTACCACAATGAGATCCGAGCAAAAACACCGAAGATATGTACTTAAGTGTGCCTGCCCATTTATTGAAATAAATTTTAAAATAAATGGAATTCAATGCTATTGGAACGACATTACTTGGGACAGGGTATTTTGCTTTGAGGGCACTCGACCGCAACACTCTTACTTGTTTAAAAATGAACTTTGTTCTTGTTTTCATACCCTGTCCCCATTAAAAATGGGAAAAAAGGGGATCATTAAGTTGTGCAATTGTATGTAACAGAGAGGATTTATTTTAATAATTTAAGAAGCATTTCGCGCACATAAGATATATATAAAAAAAATCAAAAACTATTTGATTGCAAACAGCTAAGTTTTTTTCTCGCATTATAATAGAAACCACATGAATATAATGATGAAAAACAATGTCCTGAGCGAAAATGCTTAAGCTTAAATTAGAAAAAATATATATATTTGAAATATTGCCTTAAGGTTCGCTGATATCGGCGTTTAAATTGTTGCCAACGAAAACAACTTCTGAATTTTGTCCCTTGAGAATGGGTTCTTGGAACCTTTTTAAAAAAAAAATTTTTAGTGGGGTTTTTTATTAAAAAAAAAACTTTGTTTTTTTTTGCTTTTTTTTTTACGCCGGCCCCATTCAACATTTTGTATTTTTCATTATTTTTTTCTTTTTTAGAAAAAAAGAAAAACACTCTTTTTTTTTTTGTCACAGAATTCGCGCTAAAATGTTTAATTAAACAGTTTGTTACGCAGCCAGCATAAAGGCCGGACATGAATTCTGTAAAGGCATTTTGCGTCATAATGAAAGATACATTTAATCTTGAACTCTACATGCCATTTGTACTTTAATTCTACATACAATGTTTATAAACTCTTATACACACATACACATGTAAATGCCATAGCGGCAGAGCTAGGCAAACGAATTGCTTTGAATATTAAACCACTCTCTTTTGTGAACTGAAGATAAGCGCATGTTGTATTTTATGCTCCTGTTTCGGGATTATATTTCTTAAATCGAACGAGTTGCTTGTGTCTGGCTGGCACGTTAGAAGTCCAGGGTTAATTCCTGAACATTTTTTGGCGCCCCCGCTTGTGGACCTGGAACAGGAGTTGGTGCAGCTCATCGGAATTGTTGGCGATTGGAGCTGTCATTCGAGTGGTCACTGTTGGAGTCCCATTTAACCACATGGATTGCCAAAACTATCAGGGCAGTATACCACAGGTAACGAGTGCAAAATAAAAGTGAAACCATTTGTGCTAAATAAAAGAAAAGGTGAAGTTTAAGCCGGCATCATAAAATAAAGCAGTGGTTCAATTTATTTGGCACTCGACACACTACTACATACATATATATGTGCACCTATATACATAAGCCCATTGGCTGCTCCTCTCAAACAATAAAGTGCATTAAGCTAAGGAAAATTAAATCATATGTATAGTGCCGACATATAGACGCCCCTTTGAATGTGCACTTAACTCTTTCACATCCACATATATACACATGCATGTTATGTACATGTAAATTTGGCCAGCTGGGCGGTCATCGGCAATTGCTGTGCATCACCGTTAATTGCGCTCTTCTTTTGGCGCAGTCCTAAGCAGTTCATCGACCTCAGTTTTCTAATCTCGCTGCTGTTGCGCGTTGCCGGCCTCAACCGTTACTTGACTTGGTGCGCATACATATGTACATACATACAGTTGGGCTTGCACTTTGTTCGTTTTGTGCTGGCCTTCGCTTTCGCTTTCGCTACCTGTTTGCGCATCAGCGCTTTGGAAATTCTGTGCGCTCAGAAGGAGTTGGATCTTTCTCTGCTTGCCTTGCGGATATTCGTTTTTGCTGTTGGCAGTTATTGACTTGTGGTTCCTTGTGGGCATACACTCAAATTGGTTTGTGTGTATGTAGCGTTTTGGTACTGCTGCACAGTGGGCAAAAATACAGTTACACTGGTCGTAACAGTAGAATAAATGTAATTGATTTTTTTTCCTTCTTTAATTGCTATTGGATTTTGAACATTGGTCGTGGCTTATACAAGTGATTATATACATCTTACAAATACATTCTTCTGGTTAATCGATAGATTTTGTAGATCAATTGAATATTCAACAAAATGACAGGAAAACGAGGAAAGAATAAATCTGCCATAGACGACACTGAGTCTGAAAAATTGGATAGCTTATTGCAAGCTCATAAAAACGTTACAAAAGACATTCAACGAATAAAAAAGTCAATCCAGGATACGAAAACTTCTCTGGATCCTTTTGAAGTCGAATGTAGGTTAGAAATTTTGAATCGCTACATTGACAATGGTTTTAATACACAGCAGGAGCTAGATAGGATTGACCCGGATTTAGTTTCTAGAGCTGATTTGGAAGCTTTGTGCATTTCAACAAAGTCACTGTTATTGAGCAAGGGAAAGCGAGTGCAGTCTGGAATGGAAAAGCAGGCTAACTCAACAATGATCGATTCAGTATCGCATAGTAGACAACTTCCAAGTATCAAACTGCCAAGGTTCAGCGGAGAGTATTCGGAATACAAAAACTTTATTGGAGTTTTCACAAAGTTAGTCGATGACGATATAAATATGTCTAATATTGAAAAGTTCAACCATTTGCTTTCGTGCTTGGATCGGGAAGCTCTAGGTACAGTCAAAGCGTATCAAGTTACTGATGCGAATTACCCAAAAGCGTTGGCAGCTTTAAAGCAGGTTTACGACAATGATTGTTTAATTGTTTTTGAAAACATATCCAAGTTATTCGACCTTCCGAAAATGCAAGCACCCTCGGCCTCTTCCTTGCGTACGATGATCGATTCAGTCAGAGCCATCTATGAGTCACTTTTGTCTTTAAGCTCAGAAAAACACATTTCAAATGCGATGCTCATCCATTTAGTCATGAGTAAAGTGGACTCTGGTACCAGAGCGAAGTGGGAAGAAAATATGGATTATAGCAAGTTACCATTATGGGGTGATTGTGAAATCGCTTTAAATAAACGATATCAGCATTTGTCGGCTGAAGAGACATCATCTGGTCGTTCAGGGTGTCGAAAATCAAATACAGAAGTAGTACGAAAAGGTGGCAAAACATCGTTTGCTGTGTCTCAGCCTAGCCTCCTGCTCCAACCTGCTCCAAAATGTCCGTTCTGTAAGTCCGATGAACACTTCATACAAGCATGTCCGTCGTTTGAAGCAATACCTTGCCAAAAGCGATTTAAGTTCGTAAAAAGTTTCCCACTTTGCATTAATTGCCTGAGAAAAGGACACTCCGTTTCAACGTGTAAGTCGAGTAACTGCAGAGTATGTTCAAAGCCTCACAATACCCTATTGCATAGATATGCACCTGAGTCCACACAAACAGCATCATCTAATTAGCTGTTAGGACCAAAGACTCCCGCATCAACACAGAGGTCGTCAGTTAATCTCGCAAGAAATGTTTCCGATCAAGTTATATTGGCAACGGCCATTGTAAAAATCAAAGATCAATGTGGATCTTATCAAATGGCCCGAGCACTTTTGGATTCTGGGTCGCAAGTAAACTTTATTACTGAGGAATTGGCAAATCAATTAAAATTAAAAAGGGAAAAAATGGAGAAGCTTGTTAGGCATAGGGAAATGTCGGTCAACTGTGCGTCACTCGGTTCAAACGTCAATCGCTTCTCGAATCAATTCATTCGAAATGACAACCGATTTTGGCGTTTTGAAATCTATATCATCCTACCAGCCGGAAAATCTGGTAGTAAACGAAATAAGAAATAAAAAGAATAATAAATAAGAACAAAACACAGCTGGCGCAATAGTCCCTGGGTAGGTTTTAGTTAGTTTTTAGTTGTTAGTTGCTAGGTATTAGGTGTTAGTTGTTAGTTTTTAGTTCTTTATTGTTAGTTGTTAGTTGTTAGTTGTTAGTTTTTAGTCGTTTGTTATTAGTTGTTAGTTGGTAGTTATTAGTTGTTAGTTGTTAGTGTTGAGAGTGGACCATTGGTTTCCGCAAAGCGAGGGAGCTCGGTTCCTGTGTCTTACAAGGAACTTGAATGTGAGTGTCGCTATGGGGCGGGGTGTTGGTGTTGGATATCTGAGAGGCCGGGAAGTTCCGTTTTGGGAGCGTGTAATTGAAAATCTGTACTGGGGGGGTTTTCGGATCAGATCACGAATCCGAAGTCACAACGTAGAAAAATAAAATGGCGGATCCAATATGGCGGACAAATTCTTCGGAAACGTACTTGATTTGGCTGAAACATCGAAAATCCCGTTTATCGATAATATCTCGATAATTGGGGGGAGAGTGTTGTCGAGCAGTGTATATTAGACTGGCCCTCATATTAACTTTTTTTTATTTCAAAATACCGGGCGGAAAAGGGTTCGTTTTGGTCCCAATAGATATGAAAAAAAAGTTTGGCAGCGATCGGACTTCATTTAGTGGACGCCCTCAAAATCGAAAATTTGAAATGTATGGGAAATGAGGGGGATGAGATTCGAATTTAATTTCTAAAAAATTCCAAAAAAATTTTTATGTGTTAATTCTTTTTACATCCTTTTAGGGGAATATCATAGCAACATTTTAAATATAAATGTGTCTTATTTTGAGAGTCAGCCTGGCCAGAATCAATTTTGATTTTTGCTTTTGCCCGGGCGGCAAAACTATCGTTTTGGTCCCAAAAGATATAATAAAAAGTTTGGCTGCGATCGGACTATATTTAGTGGACGCGCCTTCGCCTTAAAAACCAAAAATTTTAAATATGCTACCAATATATGGGATAAGATACGGATTAAATCTGCAAAATTTGAAAAAAATTTTTTGTGATTTTGCTCTTTAAATCCTTTAAGGGAAATACCATAGCAACATTTTACATATTTTTTGTTGGATATTTCGAGCGTAAACTTGGTCAGAATCATATCAAATCGGCCAATTTAAAAAAAAAATTTTTTCTGAGATTAATTTCGGATTTAATCTCTAAAATTTTCAAATTTTCTTAAAGTGTTAATTCTCCTTAAATACTTTTTGCGGAATATCATAGCAACATTTTAAATATCTTTGTTGGATTTTTCGAGAGAAAAATTGGTCAAAATCATATCAGAACTCCAATTTTTCTCATTTTTTTGGGGGTTTTTTTTCTTTAATGATAAATTAATTTATGCGAGACTATGATTTTTGCTCTTGCCTGTTTTAATCCCAATAGATAAAATAAAAAGTTTGGCAGCGATCGGACTTCAGTGGGTGGAAGCGCACTCGCCCTCAAAATCGAATATTTGAAATATATGCGCAAATTTTGGGGTGAGTTTTGGGGTTAATATCTAAAATTTTTAATAGAAAATGTTTGTGTTATTTCTCTTTATATTCTTTTAGAAGAATATCGTAGCAACATTTTAAATGTAAATGTCGGATATTTAGAGCATATCTCGTATATATTATTTTATCTTAAAAAAACAAAAAAATTATAAAAAAATGTGAAAAATGTGCTTTTAAATATGATTTCCCGCATATCATATAAAAATAAAAAGCATTCAAAAAACCCCCTCAGCACCAAATTTAAATATTTTGTTACCATCAATGAGAAACTCACTCTCTAAATTTCTAATCTTCTAATTTTGTATTTAGGGCGAAGGATAAATAAAAGCGTTTATCTTAAGAACCGCTTAACCGATTTAGATGGGTTTAATATATGTTGTAAGTATCCACAGCACAATTCAAAAATCATTTTTGCAGATTTTTATTGCCAATTCTTTGGCCTAAAAAAAGTTATTGAAATTTTCAAATAATTCTTTTACGGTGTTAGCCTTTGTGACACCAACAGTTTTTTTGCTGGTTTTTCATCAAGAGATCCCTAACAACATATAATTTTTGCAAACACATCCCAAGTGTACCTCTGGTGAAATATAATTAAACGTTAAATTAGTATTTTTCATTAATATTTTATACAGATTAGGCACACTGTAAATCAACTTAAAAAGGGGAAAAAAGGGGAAATTTTCTGTCAATTCTGTGTGAGTAGTTACAGTGTGCTCAATATTATAAAATATATTTGTAAAACTATACACATGTTTTATTGGTATTCACTATGAAGATGATTTCCGATGTCCCTGCAAAAATTGTACATTGTTAAGAATTTCTTATTGAAAAAACCAGCAAAAAAGATAAGAGTTGAAATCGATTAACACATCGAAAAAATATTTGAAAATTTTAATAATATTTTTTGTGCCTAAGAATTGGTAATAAAAATGTGCAAAAATTATTTTCTGAATTCTATGGTGGACACTTACAACATATTTTTAACGCATTTAAATCGTTTAAGCGGTTCTTAAGATAAACGAGTTTTTTGTTTTACCTTTCCGCCCTCATAACTCTACTCCTATAGCGATTAGAAGACTAGAAATTTAGGAGAGTGAGTTTCTCATTGATGGTAACAACATGTTTAAATTTGGTGCTGATCGGAGAGGGGGCAGTTTTTGTATGCTTATTCTGCTATGCCCTTTATTCTCAAAATATCTAACATTAATATTCAAAATGTTGCTATGATATTTCGCTTAAAGTATATAAAAAGAAATAACACATAAAAAAAAATTTTTTAAATATTAGAGATTAAATCCAAAATTAATCTCAGAAAAAATTTTTTTTTTGAAAAATTGACCGATTTGATATGACTCTGACCAAGTTAACTGTCGAAATATCCAACAAAAATATGTAAAATGTTGCTATGGTATTCCCCTTAAAGGATTTAAAGAGCAAAATCACAAAAAAATTTTTTCAAATTTTGCAGATTTAATCCGTATCTCATCCCATATATTGGTAGCATATTTGAAATTTTTGGTTTTTAAGGCGAGAGCGCGTCCACTAAATATAGTCCGATCGCAACCAAACTTTTTATTATATCTTTTGGGACCAAAATGATAGTTTTGCCGCCCGGGCAAAAGCAAAAATCAAAATCTAATATGTATTAAAAATTCTTCGAAAAAATACCAAAAAAAATTTTAAAAATTGACCCTTTTGATATGATTCTGGCCAGGCTGACTCTCAAAATAAGACACATTTATATTTAAAATGTTGCTATGATATTCCCCTAAAAGGATGTAAAAGAATTAACAAATTAAAATTTTTTTGGAATTTTTAGAAATTAAATTCGAATCTCTTCCCTTATTTCCCATACATTTTAAATTTTCGATTTTGAGGGCGAACGCGCGTCCACTAAATGAAGTCCGATCGCTGCCAAACTTTTTTTCATATCTATTGGGACCAAAACGAACCCTTTCCCGCCCGGTATTTTGAAATCTATTTTTAAGGGCCAGTCTAGTGTATATTTGTAATGTCGCCACAATTGTCTCAAAAAAATCATCACCGAGACTAAATACGCTGCTATCTGCTGCAAATTTTTTGACTATGTTTTGAAGAATTGTCTAAATAACAATTTTTTATTCGTTTGAGAGTGGAATCTGCTGGAGTTTTGACTTATGGCTTTTTTAACACGATTTTTCAGAATGTGACCAAAAAACCTCTACTTTTATTAATGATTCACTGAAGTCTTGCATAATTAATAATAGTTTTGAGTACGTTTAAATTGTACTTACTTTCTAGAGCAGAATCCATTTTTCAGAATCCACATCTGTTAATTATTCGCGAATCTATACACTTCTAAACGTTGTGTTATTTTCGACGCATGACGAATAAACAATGAGGCATGCTCGACGCTCACGAACGAACTTCAAACCTGAGTGTGGACACTTTCTCCTTATTAACGGTCAGAATACAAACTAGATGTACCACTACAACTATTCCAATCATTAAAAATCTATAAAAAAAAAATTTTTTTTTCGACTTTAGGCCAGCTTTTTGGGATTTGGGACCAGTGTGCGTCGACGGCATTGTGCTTCAATGCGGTTTGCACTACCCAGGGCTTCCATATGTGTGTTTGGGTTGCTAGCGAGAATCAGAGCTTGGTCATTGGTCTCGCGAATACCATCGATAAAATGCTGGACCAATATGCTGTTATATGTCGCTGGTTCAGAGCCATCGTACGAAGGAAGTTCTTCCCTGAACGGCATCTCGCAATGGTGGGTGCAACTCGCGGTCGGTGGGTGGTTGGGTGGCGCAGATGCGGCACTGTCGCTATATGCATCTACTGGATTTGTGTGGCTGGCGGTCAGTGGGTGTTTGGTCGGCATAATTGGGCGGGACACAGGGTGGCCCCTATGTGCGTCCTGTGCCAAGGGGGCATGGCACCCTGTCTTTGACTTTGAGTCACACCTTCTGCTGCGGCCCACGCTGGGGTCGTTGCTGGGGCTGAAGTGGCACCCCCTGCTAGGCGGAGTGTATTGGCCGTACGCCGGGTCCTATAAGCGTGCATGGCGGCCTCTGTGTTTGTGGCGAGAAATGAAGAAACCTGCCCCGTAGCGCTCCAACGCCGCCAACTTTTGCTCACACTTTTGTTCGAGCTTCAGGCTGTTGGCCACTTTTGTTGTCAGCTGTTCAATTTTTCGAGTAATACATCTAATTGCCGCTTCTGCAGAGCTTCTTGTTGGACGGCGGCCGCCATCTCCCGTTTGTTAAACGCGGCCCGGCTCCGGCGATATGATTTTTTGGTCATCGTGGTCTGAGTTTTCGCAACCTTGATCTATACGCCACACCTGACACCAGTGTAGCAAATTTTTGTGTCCCCTTGGGACTCGCCATCTAGGTCAGCCGAGCGGTTACTGATTTTTAGGTTGGTCTTGGCGGGGCACTGGCGGGGCGCATTAACAGGGCAGCAGGAGGCACACAGCCAAGCCTTTGCAAAGAAGAAGAATAAGTCTGCCAAGCAATTCGGTTCAATCCTTTAAAAAAAAAAAAAAAAATTATTCTGTTGCCTAAAATGTGGAATTAGTAGGTATTGGTTAGCTAAATAATTTTTTTTTTGGGTGTGAGAGTGAAAAAGGTGAAGGGGATGTATTTTAGATTGAAGCCGGCCGTGTTATTACCCCTTCCGACCGGGCCCCCTCCGCCCCACTGGGTTCCGAAGTTATAATTGTGGGAAATAGTTTTTAATTTATATATTTTTTTAATAACAAAAAATGTTTATATTAGAAGAAAAAGTTTTAATTTGGTGTTTTTTTATGTTTACTATTATTTTTTAATCTTTTAAACATTGTTGGCCCCAGATGTTTAATAGGGAATTTGTTCAGGAATTAACCCTGGACTTCTAACGTGCCAGCCAGACACAAGCAACTCGTTCGATTTAAGAAATATAATCCCGAAACAGGAGCATAAAATACAACATGCGCTTATCTTCAGTTAACAAAAGAGAGTGGTTTAATATTCAAAGCAATTCGTTTGCCTAGCTCTGCCGCTATGGCATTTACATGTGTATGTGTGTATAAGAGTTTATAAACATTGTATGTAGAATTAAAGTACAAATGGCATGTAGAGTTCAAGATTAAATGTATCTTTCATTATGACGCAAAATGCCTTTACATCGGCCGCGTTGAATGGCCGTAGGGCTTCAAATGTAACAGTTCAAATATAACAAGATCTCAAAATTATAATATGCGTATTATTCTAACTAATAGGAAGAGCAGCTAAACGGTGGATGGCTCGCTTGAATATTCCTGATTTAGTCTTCACGACTGCCACGCGAACCTTTCCATCCGCGCCTGCCACTGTGTCCTCGATGACTCCTGTTAGCCACTTCTGAGGTGGCATGTTGTCTTCCTGGATGACCACGACGGTGCCAATTTCCACGTTTTTGAAATCTTTGTTCCACTTCTGCCGCTGCTGGAGGCTCAAGAGGTAGTCTCTTGACCAGTCGACCCAGAACCGCTGCTTGATGCCTGATATCAGCTGCCATCGTTTCAAGTAGCTGATCTTTTCGTCTGGCACCTGCTGCGCTAATGCGGATGGCAGCGCTACGAGCGTTGTCCCTACGAGTAGATGGGCTGGAGTTACGATCTCGCCATCGTTTGGATTGCTGCTGGGGGCGATAATTGGTCGCGAGTTGAGAATCGCCTCTACCTCCACCAGCACGGTTTCCAATTCGTCCTGACGCAGAATCGCGTTGCCGATGGACTTGAGTAGCAGACTCTTGGCGGACTTTACGGCAGCTTCCCACAGGCCGCCGAAATGCGGCGCTCGAGGAGGAATGAACATGAAAGTTATTCCCCGTGTTGCTGCAAAGGCTGAGATGGCATCCTTGTTGATCTCGAAACTGTCCTTGAATTCCGCCAGCATGCGAGCAGCTCCCACAAAATTGGTGGCATTGTCGCAATAGAGCCTCTTGACAAGTCCACGGCGACCAATGAACCTAGACAGACACATGATAAAGGTGTTAGAAGTTAGGTCTGTAACAAGCTCTATATGAACAGCCTTGGACGTAAAACAGACGAACACAGCAATATACATTTTCACAGGAGATTTTCCTCTAATTCCCAAGGTGACAGGTATTGGACCACAAAAGTCCACTCCGCTTACTTCGAAAGGTCTCGCTCCTTGTAGCCTATCAGCGGGTAGGTTTCCCATAATTTGCGACAATAAAATGGGCTTGTATCGGAAGCAATGGACACATTTCCGGACAACTGCATTACATGCTTCTCGTGCATTGATTAACCAAATTTGCTGCCGAAGAAGCCCGACTAATACAAAAGGGTTTGCATGACAGTTGGTCCGGTGCAGGTATTCCAGATACAGTGTGATGAATCGACATCTTTTTGGCATGAGCAACGGAAATTTAGCATTGTGTGGTAAAGGTGCTTTCAATAATCGACCTCCCACGCGCATTAACCACAGCGTCTTCTTTCCTTCATGATGCGGATACAAGAAAGGAGTTAACTTCTGATATGATGGTTGCAAATTTGACGATTTCTTTAACTTTGCGATTTCATCTGAAAATTCGATGTGTTGTATTATGGAAACGATGGCCAAGAATGCAAAGCCTAATTCAGAAGCTGTTGGAACAAGAGATGAGTGCTCAGTTTTATTTCCATTAATAAAACGATACATATATGACACTATGCGAAGAACTTTGAGGTAAGAGGAAGAATCTTCGATGAGTTTAAGTATCACATTGATATCTTCCTCGGCCGCGATCATGACTATCGCATTCTTTCGTGTTTCCAACGACAACTGTTCCTTTGAAAGGGCAAGATGGGAATTTGTTGGCCAATCTTTCTGAGAGAGTTTTAAAAAATCTGGACCTTCGAACCAAAATGAGTTACAAAGTTCGACTGTCGAGCAACCGCGCGACGCTATATCTGCCGGATTCTCTTTAGTCGGAACATGACGCCAAGTTGTATTTGCAGTGAGCTCTTGGATGTCTGCAGAGCGATTCGCTACAAATGTATCTAATTTCGAGGCATGCATCCTTAGCCAATGGAGCACAACCTCTGAATCCGACCAGAACACAACTTTATCTACAGCAAAATCGAGTAATTGCCGTACGTTTTTCCATAAATTGGCTAATAACTGTGCCGCGCACAATACTAACCGTGGAACCGACTTCGTTCTTAACGGAGCTACTTTGGATTTGGCTGTAAGAAGGTTTACTGCAACGCTGTGACTAGTTTCAACTCGAACATATAAACAGCAGCCATAAGCTCTGGTCGAAGCATCCGCAAAGCCGTGAATTTGAACTTTACAGTGTTTCGATACACCGACGTGCCTCGGAATAAAAATCGAGTCTACTTCGACGAAACAATTAACTACGTCTTCCAAATCCTGTTTCAACTGAGACGGAATCGGATCATCCCATCCTAAGCCTTTAATCCACATTTCTTGTAAGAGAATTTTGGCTCGAGTAATTATAGGGCACAACAAACCAAGCGGGTCATACAGACGAGACACAAAAGACAAAATTGAACGCTTAGTAGGCGCCACATCTAACGACAACGATTTCATTGAGTATTTAAACACATCGTCTTTTGGACTCCAGATAAGTCCTAGTGTTTTTGTCTCTTCTTCATGCCCTATGGGAACTGAGTCCTCCAGAGACTGATTCCCAAGTTCCTCGCAATTTGAAGACCATTTCGTGAGTTCAAATCCAAATGATTTTAATACCTCAATCAGCTCTAGATGCAGTGCTCGCAATTCTTCTACAGTCTCTGCCCCAGCCAAAAGATCATCAACATAAAAGTCATAGGCTAATGATTTGGCTGCCTCAGGATGTGTCGATACATGCAGATCACTGAGATATTTAAGGCATCGAATAGCCAAAAACGGTGCAGAAGCTGTGCCATATGTAACTGTATTTAAGCGATATATTTTCAGTGGATCCGTTGGTCGCTCTCTCCAGACAATTAATTGGAAATTGTGCTGGGTCTCGTCAATTTCGATTTGACGGTACATTTTGGATATATCAGCTGTCATCGCACATGGTCGAAGGCGAAAACGTAGCAATGTAGAATACAATTGCGGCTGAATAGTTGGGCCTACCATGAGGATTTCATTGAGTGATAATTGAGACGACGTTTTGCTAGATGCATCGAAAACAGTTCGTAGCTTTGTAGTTAAGCTTTGCGGTCTAAGCACGCATTGATATGGAATAAAATAATGCGGCTCACTCGGGACGGCGTTATCTATTGCATTCATATGTCCCAACGATATGTACTCCTTCATAAATTCAATAAACATTAGCTGAATCTCTGGTTGTTTAGACATTCTCCTCTCGAGAGCTAAGAACCGTCGTTTCGCTGTCTCAAAGGATGAACCTAGGCAACGGGGACTGGACTTGAATGGCAAAGAAACGCTCAGCCGACCCGAGGGCAACCGTGTAATTGAGTCCAAAAATGACTTCTCGCAAAGCAGCTGTTCAGGGGTATACAAATTTGGATTGGATTCATTTGGAATTTCTTCCAACTCCCAGAACTTGCGAACAAGTTTGTCCAACGAACAGGAATCGTTAACTGCACTAATTAGCGACGTAGAGCAGGGACCATTCGAAACATTAGTTCGGCATCGACCGGATACAATCCATCCAAAAGCAGTCGCCTTTAGTGTTGGCGAATCCTTGCTTCCCTTTATCTGACCTTCCCTAAGCAGGTCAAAAAATGTGTCTGCTCCAAGAAGCAGATCTATGCGCTGTGGCTTGTGAAAGAGAGGGTCTGCCAGCTCAATATTGTTGGGAATGCCAACGTTTACTACCAGATTTTCCGGCTGGTAGGATGATATAGATTTCAAAACGCCAAAATCGGTTGTCATTTCGAATGAATTGATTCGAGAAGCGCTTGACGTTTGAACCGAGTGACGCACAGTTGACCGACATTTCCCTATGCCTAACAAGCTTATCTCCCTTTTTTCCCTTTTTAATTTTAACTGATTTGCCAATTCCTCAGTAATAAAGTTTACTTGCGACCCAGAATCCAAAAGTGCTCGGGCCATTTGATAAGATCCACATTGATCTTTGATTTTTACCATGGCCGTTGCCAATATAACTTGATCGGAAACATTTCTTGCGAGATTAACTGACGACCTCTGTGTTGATGCGGGAGTCTTTGGTCCTAACAGCTGATTAGATGATGCTGTTTGTGTGGACTCAGGTGCATATCTATGCAATAGGGTATTGTGAGGCTTTGAACATACTCTGCAGTTACTCGACTTACACGTTGAAACGGAGTGTCCTTTTCTCAGGCAATTAATGCAAAGTGGGAAACTTTTTACGAACTTAAATCGCTTTTGGCAAGGTATTGCTTCAAACGACGGACATGCTTGTATGAAGTGTTCATCGGACTTACAGAACAGACATTTTGGAGCAGGTTGGAGCAGGAGGCTAGGCTGAGACACAGCAAACGATGTTTTGCCACCTTTTCGTACTACTTCTGTATTTGATTTTCGACACCCTGAACGACCAGATGATGTCTCTTCAGCCGACAAATGCTGATATCGTTTATTTAAAGCGATTTCACAATCACCCCATAATGGTAACTTGCTATAATCCATATTTTCTTCCCACTTCGCTCTGGTACCAGAGTCCACTTTACTCATGACTAAATGGATGAGCATCGCATTTGAAATGTGTTTTTCTGAGCTTAAAGACAAAAGTGACTCATAGATGGCTCTGACTGAATCGATCATCGTACGCAAGGAAGAGGCCGAGGGTGCTTGCATTTTCGGAAGGTCGAATAACTTGGATATGTTTTCAAAAACAATTAAACAATCATTGTCGTAAACCTGCTTTAAAGCTGCCAACGCTTTTGGGTAATTCGCATCAGTAACTTGATACGCTTTGACTGTACCTAGAGCTTCCCGATCCAAGCACGAAAGCAAATGGTTGAACTTTTCAATATTAGACATATTTATATCGTCATCGACTAACTTTGTGAAAACTCCAATAAAGTTTTTGTATTCCGAATACTCTCCGCTGAACCTTGGCAGTTTGATACTTGGAAGTTGTCTACTATGCGATACTGAATCGATCATTGTTGAGTTAGCCTGCTTTTCCATTCCAGACTGCACTCGCTTTCCCTTGCTCAATAACAGTGACTTTGTTGAAATGCACAAAGCTTCCAAATCAGCTCTAGAAACTAAATCCGGGTCAATCCTATCTAGCTCCTGCTGTGTATTAAAACCATTGTCAATGTAGCGATTCAAAATTTCTAACCTACATTCGACTTCAAAAGGATCCAGAGAAGTTTTCGTATTCTGGATTGACTTTTTTATTCGTTGAATGTCTTTTGTAACGTTTTTATGAGCTTGCAATAAGCTATCCAATTTTTCAGACTCAGTGTCGTCTATGGCAGATTTATTCTTTCCTCGTTTTCCTGTCATTTTGTTGAATATTCAATTGATCTACAAAACCTATCGATTAACCAGAAGAATGTATTTGTAAGATGTATATAATCACTTGTATAAGCCACGACCAATGTTCAAAATCCAATAGCAATTAAAGAAGGAAAAAAAATCAATTACATTTATTCTACTGTTACGACCAGTGTAACTGTATTTTTGCCCACTGTGCAGCAGTACCAAAACGCTACATACACACAAACCAATTTGAGTGTATGCCCACAAGGAACCACAAGTCAATAACTGCCAACAGCAAAAACGAAAATCCGCAAGGCAAGCAGAGAAAGATCCAACTCCTTCTGAGCGCACAGAATTTCCAAAGCGCTGATGCGCAAACAGGTAGCGAAAGCGAAAGCGAAGGCCAGCACAAAACGAACAAAGTGCAAGCCCAACTGTATGTATGTACATATGTATGCGCACCAAGTCAAGTAACGGTTGAGGCCGGCAACGCGCAACAGCAGCGAGATTAGAAAACTGAGGTCGATGAACTGCTTAGGACTGCGCCAAAAGAAGAGCGCAATTAACGGTGATGCACAGCAATTGCCGATGACCGCCCAGCTGGCCAAATTTACATGTACATAACATGCATGTGTATATATGTGGATGTGAAAGAGTTAAGTGCACATTCAAAGGGGCGTCTATATGTCGGCACTATACATATGATTTAATTTTCCTTAGCTTAATGCACTTTATTGTTTGAGAGGAGCAGCCAATGGGCTTATGTATATAGGTGCACATATATATGTATGTAGTAGTGTGTCGAGTGCCAAATAAATTGAACCACTGCTTTATTTTATGATGCCGGCTTAAACTTCACCTTTTCTTTTATTTAGCACAAATGGTTTCACTTTTATTTTGCCCTTTTTACCTTTTTTATCCCCCCCTTTTTTTTTTTAAAAACTCTTTTTTTTAAAGGAACCCAAAACAACCCCCCCCAACCAACCCCCCCAACCCCCAAAACCCCCCCCCCCCCCCACAAATGTTCCAGGTCCACAAGCGGGGGCGCCAAAAAATGTTCAGGAATTAACCCTGGACTTCTAACGTGCCAGCCAGACACAAGCAACTCGTTCGATTTAAGAAATATAATCCCGAAACAGGAGCATAAAATACAAAATGCTCTTATCTTCAGTTCACAAAAGAGAGTGGTTTAATATTCAAAGCAATTCGTTTGCCTAGCTCTGCCGCTATGGCATTTACATGTGTATGTGTGTATAAGAGTTTATAAACATTGTATGTAGAATTAAAGTACAAATGGCATGTAGAGTTCAAGATTAAATGTATCTTTCATTATGACTGTTGATGCCGATCAAAAAATATATATATTTTATGTGGTCGGACATGCTTCCTTCTCTCTGTTACATACAATTGCACAACTTAATGATCCCCTTTTTCCCATTTTTAATGGGGGACAGGGTATGAAAACAAGAACAAAGTTCATTTTTAAACAAGTAAGAGTGTTGCGGTCGAGTGCCCTCAAAGCAAAATACCCTGTCCCAAGTAATGTCGTTCCAATAGCATTGAATTCCATTTATTTTAAAATTTATTTCAATAAATGGGCAGGCACACTTAAGTACATATCTTCGGTGTTTTTGCTCGGATCTCATTGTGGTACACAGAATATATTAAGTCACTAGTTTCAAACTTAAGTAGTAGTGTAATCCATGTCCGAACTCACCGCGAAACCTGGCCACACTAATTCTTACTCGTATTGTTAATTTCCCCGCTATTCTCCCGCTATTTTTTCTGTCTTGTGTAAGTAGGCAATAGTTTTAGGAAAGGGCAGCTGGTTTTTGTCTTGAGAAAATAAAAGGTTTAAAAACTTGCTTAAAGCGGGGATTCTATGTGGGATCTGTGAGGACTCTCTCATAGATATTTGATCCTCTCTCACTCTAATTAGAGTATGCGAGGGTGTGATTGAAATGGCACATGATTTTGTCTGATTTTGGGATTCGTTTGTTTGAGGGGCGGCGTCTTTTGTTCCTGTTTAGGTGTTTCCCCCCTGAGGGGTTGAATTTGGTTGCACCTGTTGTTGGGCGAGTGTTTGGATGTCGCTGGTCAGTGATTTGTTTGTTTGTGTGTTGAGTGGTCAGTGAAGAGAGGAGGGGTTGGAGGCGGGGATTCTTGGGGATACGTAAAGAGTACCAATGTTGTAAACATTTTGATGTTGAGATACATTTCAAGGTTCAAGATCTGTGTAAGCGTATGTGTGGGCATCCGTGGGAGTTTCGATTTCTATAAATCTAAGATTTTGAAATGCAAGGCCTTCAGTTTGACTTTGATCTTCAATAATTAAACTATGGCTTCGACAAGCAACCGCGTTTCTGAAGTGATATTTTGTACCGCTTGTATGCCAAATATCAACAGCAAGCTGTGGCATTATCATGTACGATCAAATAATCATGTGTCGTGCGTTTACTCAGATAAACGCTAGTAATCCGAAAGTCAAGTTGATTTCAACCGGTTTTAAAAATCGTTTAAACAGTTATTCTTTCGAAAATTCGAGGGACGATGTGCTTGCTCCTGAGGAGTTTCTGAGTGAAGCAGGATCAGCATTGATATCGCTAATGAAAAATATTCTAAAAGGGATTGAATCATGTGAGGTAAATTTCGAGTTTTTCGGAATGCACAGGAAGATAATTGATGATGATGTTAAACTCCCTGGATGTTAAATCACATCAAAAAGAAAAAAGAATTAGTTGAGAATGACTGTAAAAGATCATTGCCATTTAACTGGCAATTTAGAGGGGCAGCACATATGCTTGTAATATTAACTATAAAATTGCATCTTTTCTTCCTGTGTTTTTTCACAATTTTTCTCGCTACGATGCTCATTTATTTGTTAGGGAATTATCAAAGACCGAGGGGGAAATAAAAGTATTACCTCTCAACAAAGAGTTGTACATTTCAATTTCAAAATATATTCATATTGAGGGTAAGCATTCAGACTTGGAAATTCGATTTTTGGATTCATTTAGATTTATGCCTGCTAGCTTGGATAATTTGAGTTCAAACCTGAAACTGGAAAGCTTAGAGACCATCAGAAAGTACTTTCCTGAAGATCAGCACTTCAATCTCGTACGCAATAAGGGAATTTTCCCATATGAATATATAGATACTCCAGAACGCTTAGATGAAACTTCCCTTCCTCCAAGAGAAAACTTCTTTAACACATTAACTAATCAGGAGTGTACCTCTTTCTCTCCTACCTCCGATTTCGGGTACATTCTTGAGGTTGATTTGTCATATCCAGATGATCTTCCCGATAAACACAATGACCATCCTTTTTTGCCCCAGCAACCAAAAGCCTACAAAAAGGCAAGGTTGAAAAACTTACTGCCGATCTTAGGGATAAAGAGAGTTATTCAATACACAATAGAAATCTGCAGCAGTGTATAAAGCATGGATTGATGCTAAAACAGATACATCGTGTCTTACGGTTTAAGCAGTCTCCTTAGCTAAAGCCAAGCATTGATTTAAATACTAAACACAGAACAGAAACGAAAATAAGTTCGAGAAGGACTTTTCAAGCTCTTGAACAATGCTGTCTATGCAAAAACCATGGAAAATGTTGAAATGCGGAAAGATATAAAAATAGTAACGAGATGGAAGACAACAAATAGAAATCGCCTCGGTGCAGGTGCACTAATTGCAAAGACAAATTTTCATAGCTCAGCAAATCTTGCGGAAGATATGTACGCTATTCAAATGAAGCGATTACATAATGTGTACAATGTGATAATGTGAAGCCAATGCACTTGGGATTTTCAGTTTTGGAGTTATCAAAATGGTTAATGAACGATTTTTATTATGAGTACATGCAACCTAAATTCCCCCTCAAACCTTTCATTGAATTACATGGATACTGATTCATTCATATATTCAATCCAAACTAAGGATTTCTTTGCTGATATTCGCGAAGACGTGCCTAAGCGATTTGATACTTCTGAATATCCTGAAGAGATGGCAGAAAAAATTCGGTATTGTTAAACTGTTCCTGGATGTTAAATCACATCAAAAGAAAAAAGAATTAGTTGAGAATGACTGTGTAAAGATCATTGCCATTTAACTGGCAAGTTTAGAGGCATCACATAATGCTTGTAATATTAACTATAAAATTGCATCTTTTCTTCCTGTGTTTTTTTCACAATTTTTCTCCTCTGATCTATTTATTTGTTAGGGAATTATTAAAGACCGAGAGGGGAAATAAAAGTATTACCTCTCAACAAAGAGTTGTATATTTCAATTTCAAAATATATTCATATTGAGGGTAAGCATTCAGACTTGAAATTGATTTTTGGATTCATTTAGATTTATGCCTGCTAGCTTGGATAATTTGAGTTCAAACTTGAAACTGGAAAGCTTAGAGACCATCAGAAAGTACTTTCCTGAAGATCAGCACTTCAATCTCGTACGCAATAAGGGTACTTACCCATATGAATATATAGATACTCCAGAACGCTTAGATGAAACTTCCCTTCCTCAAGAGAAAACTTCTTTAACACATTAACTAATCAGGAGTGTACCTCTATCTCTCCTACCTCCGATTTCGGTACATTCTTGAGGTTGATTTGTCATATCCAGATGATCTTCCCGATAAACACAATGACCTTCCTTTTTGCCCCAGCAACCAAAAGCCTACAAAAAGGCAAAGGTTGAAAAACTTACAGCTGATCTTAGGGATAAAGAGAGTTATTCAATACAGAATGAAATCTGCAGCAGTGTATAAAGCATGGATTGATGCTAAAACAGATACATCGTGTCTTACGGTTCAAGCAGTCTCCTTAGCTAAAGCCATGCATTGATTTAAATACTAAACACAGAACAGAAACGAAAAATAAGTTCGAGAAGGACTTTTTTCAAGCTCTTGAACAATGCTGTCTATGCAAAAAACCTTGGAAAATGTTGAAATGCGAAAAGATATAAAAATAGTAACGAGATGGAAGACAACAAGTGGAAATCGCCTCGGTGCAGGTGCACTAATTGCAAAGACAAATTTTCATAGCTCAGCAAATCTTGCGGAAGATATGTATCCTATTCAAATGAAGCCAATGTACTTGGGATTTTCAGTTTTGGAGTTATCAAAATGGTTAATGAACGATTTTTATTATGAGTACATTCAAACCTAAAATTCCCCTCAAACCTTTCATTGAATTACATGGATACTGATTCATTCATATATTCAATCCAAACTAAGGATTTCTTGCTGATATTCACGAAGACGTGCCTAAGCGATTTGATACTTCTGAATATCCTGAAGAGATGGCAGAAAAATTCGCCTTCTTGTTAAACTGTTCCCTGGATGTTAAATCACATCAAAAGAAAAAAAGAATTAGTTGAGAATGACTTCACAGATTTAGAGGCATCACATAATGCTTGTAATATTAACTATAAAATTGCATCTTTTCTTCCTGTGTTTTTTTTCACAATTTTTCTCGCTACGATGCTCATTTATTTGTTAGGGAATTATTAAAGACCGAGAGGAAATAAAAGTATTACCTCTCAACAAAGAGTTGTATATTTCAATTTCAAAATATATTCATATTGAGGGTAAGCATTCAGACTTGGAAATTTGATTTTTGGATTCATTTAGATTTATGCCTGCTAGCTTGGATAATTTGAGTTCAAACTTGAAACTGGAAAGCTTAGAGACCATCAGAAAGTACTTTCCTGAAGATCAGCACTTCAATCTCGTACGCAATAAGGAATTTTCCCATATGAATATATAGATACTCCAGAACGCTTAGATGAAACTTCCCTTCCTCCAAGAGAAAACTTCTTTAACACATTAACTAATCAGGAGTGTACCTCTATCTCTCCTACCTCCGATTTCGGGTACATTCTTGAGGTTGATTTGTCATATCCAGATGATCTTCCCGATAAACACAATGACCTTCCTTTTTGCCCCAGCAACCAAAAGCCTACAAAAAAGGCAAAGGTTGAAAAACTTACTGCCGATCTTAGGGATAAAGAGAGTTATTCAATACAGAATAGAAATCTGCAGCAGTGTATAAAGCATGGATTGATGCTAAAACAGATACATCGTGTCTTACGGTTCAAGCAGTCTCCTTAGCTAAAGCCATGCATTGATTTAAATACTAAACACAGAACAGAAACGAAAAATAAGTTCGAGAAGGACTTTTTCAAGCTCTTGAACAATGCTGTCTATGCAAAAACCTTGGAAAATGTTGAAATGCGAAAAGATATAAAAATAGTAACGAGATGGAAGACAACAAATGGAAATCGCCTCGGTGCTGGTGCACTAATTGCAAAGACAAATTTTCATAGCTCAGCAAATCTTGCGGAAGATATGTACCCTATTCAAATGAAGCCAATGTACTTGGGATTTTCAGTTTTGGAGTTATCAAAATGGTTAATGAACGATTTTTATTATGAGTACATGCAACCTAAATTCCCCTCAAACCTTTCATTGAATTACATGGATACTGATTCATTCATATATTCAATCCAAACTAAGGATTTCTTTGCTGATATTCGCGAAGACGTGCCTAAGCGATTTGATACTTCTGAATATCCTGAAGAGATGGCAGAAAAATTCGGTATTGACAGGTGCAATAAAAAAGTGTTGGGGATGATGAAGGATGAGAACAATGGGGAACAAATAAAAGAGTTTGTCGGTCTGAGACCCAAAATGTATTCTCTTTCTATCGATGATGACACGATCATTAAAAAATCACTCTAAGAAGTTATAAGGAATGTCTTTTTTTGAGAACAAAATATTATCTGAAAATATGGTAATGTTCAGATCGAAATTACATGAACTATATACCGAAAAGATTACCAAAATCACCTTAAGTTGTGATGATAAGAGAAACATTCGTGAGGACAAGATTAATACATATGCTTGGGGTCATTTCAGATTAAGGAGTACGCCCGAGAGTAGGAAAGAAAGAGTGAGAAACTCAGTGAGTCAGTGGAGAGACGTTTAAGAATAGAAAGGTTTAGAGAAGACATGGAAGTTGATGAGCTGTTGTAAATTGTTCTTTACAAAAAAAAAAAAAAAAAAAAAAAATAATAAAATATAAAAATGAAAAATTTTGTAATCAATAATAGTTTTTAAATACTAGCTAATAAGGAAATGTTTATAGAATTATAGCTAAGATTTTATAAATAAAGCTTATAATCAAAAAATGAAAATTGCCTCAACTAAAAATGCAAAAAGGACAACGCAATTGGCAAAGGGGGAATCTTTCGAGCCATGCTGCATATTGCTTGAGCGACTTGGACGGTAGAGTGTAAAACTCAGCGAAGCGTTTAAGAATAGAAAGGTTTAGAGAAGACATAGAAGTTGATGAACTGTTTTAAATTGTTCTATACAAAAAAAAAAAAAAAAAAAAAATACATAAAAATGAAAAATTTGTAATCAATAACACTGGCCAACAGCCATTTTGGTCCAGCCCTATTGATGAAAAATTCTGATCCAGTTTTGTGCACTAATTCCAAAACTGGTCTCGGTTTTTCTCCATCAGCTCTTGTTTTCAAGATATCGCGAAAAAACCATTTTGCAGTATTTTTGGCTTTTTAAAAATTCTGGAGGTTACACCGAGCAACAATATCTGTATTTATGAGCTCTATGCGACAGTATACATATTAAGGTCGTTTAAAAAAATCAATGGAGCATCAACGGCAAACCCAAAAGCTCCTAAATTGGCCTTTGAAGAGAAATATTCATCAAATTATAGCAAATTTTACAAACTTAATCGCCGTGTACCAGCCATTTGGGGTGCTTGCATTTTATTAAAACCACTTTAGCATGCAGCCCAATGGTTCTTCTAATTTCACAAATTTTGTTGCATTTAAATCTTCTTGATAGTCAGAGTTACAAGCGTTTAATCCCGAAATAATGAATTAAAATTTATGGCAGGATAACTAGATAGATACAAAAAATCTGTATAGGAAATATTAAAAGCCTACTTGATCTTACATAGTATTTACATTAATTGTCAGGCAAATGTACAATAACATTCAATCAGTACTAGATTCAAACAATTTTCCCCAAATTCATATTTGCTTAACCTGCGAGAATAACATTAAAATTAAATGAATTGGGCTACAAATGAGCCAAATGTGTTCCGCACTCACCATAATCTACGGATTAAGCCCCTTGTAACTATTATGATTTTAGTAAAGACTCTATCTGTGAAACGAATGTAAATGTCGTTTGGAGGAATGCTCATTCGTGCAAGGTAATGCAAAAACTCGTTCCATTTCGCAAGCGAATAACTTTGTGAATCTGTCACGTCATTTGACGAATTTATCATAGGAAGACGTCTTAATTAAATTATCTAAGAAAAATTTCCCCATTTAAGGTAATTTTTTGTTTTCAATAGTAAATTGAATTTTTCCCATGATTCTGCTTCGGGACATTAAGGCATTTAAACTAACCAATTTTCTTTTTACCCTTGCCCTTGACATAACGGTGACTCCCGGAAAGCTGCGAACCATCAATGCACCATTTTTCAAAAGAACTTTTTCAACACCCCAAGCAGTCACACATTTTAATTTCGTATTTTTTTAATGAATTGTGCAACCAAATACAAAAGACACAATATGCAGTTCTTATGCAGATGTTTTCGTCAGACGAACACTGTAACTCGATAAATGCCACTCAGATGAGTGCTCAGGCCAAATAGAACCGGTTCTATTTCGTCTGATCGCTCATCTGAGTAGCTTCATGTCTACTCAGACGCCTTTTAACACTGTCAGACAGCAAATCAGACGAAAACTCAGATGAGGGATCAGGTCGTGTAAATGGAGCTTTAAACACATTATATATTCGTTTCATTTGAATAGCGTGGCTGACGGAAATCCTCTAACTAAATTCGTCAAATGACGTGACAGATTCACAAAGTTAGTCGCTTGCGAAATGGAACGAGTTTTTGCACTACCTTGCACGAATGAGCATTCCTCCAAATAATAAGAATGGCCAACTTCCTCGACATATACATTCGTTTCACAGATAGAGTCTTTACTAAAATCATAATAGTCACAAGGGGCTTAATCCGTAGATTATAGTGAGTGCGGAGTAAATTCGGCTCATTTGTAGCCCAATTCATATAATTTTAATGTTATTCTCGCAAAGTTAAGCAAAATATGAATTTGGGGAAATTTGTTTGAATCTAGTACTGATTGAATGTTATTGTACATTTGCCTGACAATTAATGTAAATATTATGTAAGATCAAGTAGTCTTTTAATATTTCCTATACAGATTTTTTGTATCAATCTAGTTATCCTGCCATAAATTTTAATTCATTTTTTCGGGATTAAACGATTGTAACTTTGTCCATCAAGAAAATTTAAATGCAACAAAATTTGTGAAACTAGAAGATCCATTGGTCTACACGCTAAAGTGGTTTTCATTAAAATCCAAGCACCCCAAATGGCTGGTACACGGCGATTAAGTTTGTAAAATTTGCTATAATTTGATGAATATTTCTCTTCAAAGGCCAATTTAGGCGCTTTTGGGTTTGCTGATGATGCTCCATTGAATTTTTAGGCGACCTTAATATGTATACTCTCGCATAGAGCTCATAAATACAGATATTGCTCCTCGGTGTAACCTCCATAATTTTTTAAAAGCGAAAAATGCTGCAAAATGTTTTTCCGCGATATCTTGAAAACAAGAGCTGATGGAGAAAAACCGAGACCAGTTTTGGAATCAGTGCACAAAACGGGATCAGAATTTGTCATCAATAGGGCTGGACCAAAATGGCTGTTGGCCAGTGTTATTAATGCGTGTTAAGACCGCAAAGCACTTCGAGTTGTATTTGATGCATCCAGCAAGACATCCTCGCAAATGTCTCTGAATGACAGTTTAATGGTAGGGCCGACCATTCAACCCACTCTATACGCTACACTGTTGCGGTTCAAGCTACGTCCGTATGCGTTAACGGCGGACATTAAGAAAATGTATCGCCAGGTTGAAATATATGAAGCTGATCGCAAATTTCATCTAATTGTGTGGAAAACAGCAAATCAAACTCTTACAGTGTTCCAATATTGGCGATCAGGATGATCCCAAAACATTAGGGCTGAGATTGGAACACCAAGGAAGATCAATTTAAGTATACCACGAAGGATGTCCCTGAAGTAGTACCCACTCGACGATCTATCTTATCGTTTGTGTCGAGATTATATGATCCCCTTGGCTTATTAAGTCCCATTATAACACGCTCAAAAATGCTAATGCAAGAAATTTGTTTGTTAAAAATCGGTTGGGATGATCCAATACCTGCCTGCTTAATACCAGAATTGCAGGCAGTGAAGGCTTGTTTTGCTGAGGTGGACTCAGTAGCCGTACCGCGACACATTGGTGTCACGAGGGACTCTACATGTGAGATTCATGGGTTTGCAGATGCATCAAGCAGGGCATTTGGATGCTGCCTGTACGTGCGTATTCCCAATGGAAATAAAACCATCGTCAGGTTGCTCACCTCAAAGTCAAGGGTGGCTCCTCTGAAAACGTTGACAATTCCACGACTGGAGTTGTGTGCACCACATCTGTTGGCAACGCTGTGGGAGAGGTTCAAGCAGCTTGTAGACTTGCCAACCAAAAGTGATACGTTTTGATCCGATTCGGAAGTTGTGTTGCATTGCACAGTGGTCCGGCTTTTATGGGGAGAGCGGCCAAAAATACTTCTAGTTGGGGTAGGGACTTGAAACTTGGCGAAAATTTTTTTTATATTTATCCTAAAATAATATGTAAAAATCAGCCAGATCGGACAACTATATCATATAGCTGCCATATGAACAATCGGTCTGAAATTCAGTTTTTATGTGAAAAATTTTTGTTTTTCATTTTATTGCAACAAAACTTTGGAAATTTTTGTATATAGCCTGGGAAACTTCAGTTAAATCTGGATACTAATGGTTATAGCTGCCATAGCACAGTGGTTGCGCTTATATGGAGAGTGCGGCCAAAAATACTTCTAATAGAGTTGGGGGTCTGAAACTTGGTACATAAATGACCTAAAATATAATAATGATTTTGGATAAAAATGGGCATGGTTGGACATGTCCACGCCCACTCTCAAAAGGAGGCAACAAAAAAAAAAAGGATGCGGGCATAAATTTTTTAAGACATGTCTAGAGTGTAAAGTGATTAAACTCCTAACCGCGCACTACCACCCGAAATAAAGTCTAAGAATTTTTCCTATTTTATGTGTGTATAATGTAAAAACAACTGCAGTTTTTCCAAAAACAGCTCTAATTTTTACAAATGTATTTTAAGGTCTTTCACTATGGTATCGAGGATTTTCTGCACTTTGTGGGACGTGAACCGCTTTCTAGACACCAAATCTCAAAAACATGTAATCGAGATAATTCGCATTGATAAGTTGTGCCTAGAAAATGAATAAATTAAAAACTTAAAAATCAAAAAAAGAAAACACAGAACATAAAACAAAAAATAGAGGCAAGCTAACTTCGGCTCGACCGAAGTTTAAATACCCTTGGAGCTTGATATGTGCCTGACAGTTTGTATGGCAGCTATACTATATAGTGGTCCGATTTCGAAAAATTTTGGTGAAATGATGTAAAATCATTGAAAACTTATAAATACGGGCGTTGGGAGCTATAACAATGAAAACAAAAAAGTTTTTCTCACTAAGACTTTTTTTCAGACCTAACTTTTGTATGGCAGCTATACTATATAGTTGTCCGATTTCGACATGGCTTGGTGAAATTATGTGAAATCACTAAAAACTTATAAATACGAGCGTTGGGAGCTATAACATTGAAAACAAAAAAGTTTTTCTCACTAAAACTAGTTTTTCAACCGATCATTCCTATGGCAGCTATATGCTATAGTCATCCGATCCGGCCGGTTCCGACAAATGTGCAGCGTATTTATACCAAAAGACTTCGTGCAAAGTTTGGTTACGATAGCTATAAAACTGACGGAGGAGATAGCATAGAAACAGACGGACGGACAGACGGACAGACGGACAGACGGACATGGCTATATCAACTCAGCTCGGCATGCTGATCAAGAATATATATACTTTATGTGGTCGGAGATGCTTCCTTCTATGCGTTACAAACATCCGGACAATTTTAATATACCCTCTCCAAGGGTATAAAAACATAAAGCTGGTAATGTAAGGTTAACCCGGGCGGCGTTCAGGGCTCTTCATCTATGATGTAGGGGGGCAACTACCCACTACCCCCCATGACCCCCATCACTACCTCCGTGAGCCGCCGCCACCCCTGGCAACGCCGTTGTCCGTCACGCAAATACAAAATTGAGAAAAAAACATGCATTACGTTACAAATTAGTATACGCGCATGAGCGGATGGTAGCAAGAACACTTTACATTTTTAAACTCTTAAAAGTATTAAGAAACATTTGGGGTATTCACTTTGTTGAGCACTTGAGCAGTTTTGCCTGACTACTTTTGAGATATGATTTATTTTTACGGTGCCGAGTAGTAGTCGGCATCGTGGCATCGTACGATTATAATCGAAAAACCGTAAAAAATAAAATAAAATTAAAAATAATAATAATAATATTAGCAAGGTTTATTTTGGTGGCACAGTTTGGGAGCCAGCATCCAGCACTCGGCTGACGACTTATTAAATCGCAAAATAATACCAAAGAGGATAAAAATATTAAAAATGTCAAAAAAACTTAATGCCCAAACCAAGTAAAAAAATCATGCCTAGATTAATGCATTAGCGCGATTCGCAGATGAAGGATCTGCATGGTAACAAAACCTCTTAGTGCTTAAGAAACTGCTTTACAAGGACACAAGTGACCACACATAACTACATTACCATGATTTTGAATAAACCGAACCGCGATAAATACCATGGATGACCAATGTTAAAGAATATAGTGAAGATCATAAGGAATGTTTCAAACCACTGTTTAGGACTGACAAATCATCAAATCGCGGGAAAATACCGTTGCGGTTCAAAAATATAAATAATGTCAAACATACTTTACTTCCAACCAAGTAAAAAATCAAGCCAGGATTAATGCATAAAAGCAATTCATTCATGCTTAAGAAATTGATTTTCGAGACTAAAAATGAGCACACATGAGCACTACATTACCATGATTATGATAATACTGAACCACGATAAATACCATGGATGACCAATCCATGGATGACCACACCGGCAATTAATTTGAAAAAATTTTCGAAAATTTTGAAGAAAATTTCTTTTTCTAAGTTCTTTGTTAATGGTCCATGGTATGCATCGCGGTTAGTCACTAGAGGTTGGTCATAATCATGGTGATGTAGTTATATAAGATCTATTGTGGTCTTGAAACAAGTTTCTTAAGTAATTAGCGGGTTTAATTCCACGGATAACCCTTAGCTGCGAACTGCGCGTATGAAATGATACTTACATGGTTTTTTTCCTGTTTGTTTGACATTATTACTATTTTTGATCCTCAACGGTATTTTTCCGCGATTTGATGAGTTGTCAGTCACGAAAGTGGTTTTGAAACATTCTTATGATCTTAACTGTGTTTTTAACCATTGGCCATCCATGTATTTACCGCGTTCGGCATTGTCTTAATCATGGTAATGCTGTTATGTGTGGTCATTTTTGGCCATGGAAGCCCGTTTCTTAAGTTGTTCGCGTTTTTATTACCTCGGAGAACCCTTAGCTGCGAATTGCGCTTATGCACTGTCTTTTTTTTTATTACTATTTTTTATCCTCTTTGGTATTATTTCGCGATTTAATAAGCCGTCAGTCTCGAAAGCTACAGGTAAAGGGCGATTCCGAACCCTGAAAAGTAAACATGAGTACGGTGCCAAATTGACAGCTAGGTAATCGTACTCATTTGTAATCATACTCGGCGAGTAATTATCGATTACTTTTTTATTTACTCGTGCAGGTCTCTATAAGGTACAAGTGCCCGACTTTTCGTAGTCAGGGTCTGGGTCGAGCAAGCTGTGCACAATTTGTTCAGAGTAAATTGTTGTTGGAAATGTTTACACTTTTCCCCAAGTGCTCAAGTGCTCAACAAAGTGAACACCCTAATTATGTCATAAAGGATTGTGAGGGCTGAGGATGGCGACACACTTAAAACTTTAACTAAACATTTGACACTCGAACCAAATACAATCACAAAAATAGACTAATCTAAAACAACGATTTACACAAAATTAAACACGAACTTTCTTTAAGTTGAATTGTAGAATTTAAGTCAATACCTTTATGAACAATATCCATTTGACACAACTTGACTTAATATTGCTTTTATGCAAAAATTTAATTTAACAAAATTAGCATGTGGCAGCGTGCGGCCTGCACTGTACAATACAGATGAAGAAAAGGTCACACTTTCGATGGTATTTTAAAAAGCACCGTTATAATCAGAGCAAAATAAGTATGCCACTGTGAAGCTTGACCAATTAGCTGGTAATTGATGCTCGACGACTCTGTAATTCTGTGGTCAGAAAGTGCATCCAGTGCTTTCGGTACAAACCGACCCTTGCATCTCAAATAATGGAAACTTACCCGATGATCGTCTCCACGTAAATAGACCCTTTGAGATCAGAGGAGTGGACTTTTGAAGTCCAATACGGGTGACTCTGGAGATTCGGGGAAAATCTCCAGTTAAAGTGTACATGGCAGTCTTTGTTTTCTTCACATCTAAGGCTGTACAATTAGAGCTTGTTTCTGATCTGACGGCTAATTCTTTTATTATGTCGTTATCCAAATTCATTGGTCGGAGTGGACCTGCCCGGAAACTGATGCGATCAATTTTGTCAGTGCTGCTCGCATGCTGAGTACGTAAACAGACTTGGACGAGAAGTTCAAGAACACCATCATGGAGATTGCCGCCACCAGAGGGATCACTTTCGTGTTCATCCCACCGAGAGCACCATTTCGGAGGACTGTCGGAGGCGGCCGTCAAGTCGGCCAAAACACCGCTGTCAAGGCCATTGTCAGCGCAGTTCTCAGGCAAGACGAATTGCAAACCGTCCTTGTGGGAGTCGAAGACATTCTCAATTCAAGGCCAATGGTCGTCAACAACACCAGCCCCAAGCAGTCACGCCAGCGCATCTCTAATCGGAACAACTCGTAGCGCTGCCATCCGCGTTGCGAGAGGCAGTCACAGACGACAAACTGAGTTACTTGCAGCGATGGCAGAGGATATCCGTAATCAAGCAGCGATTCTGGATCGGCAGGACACGCAACTACCTGACTATCTACAGCAGCGCGTAAAGTGGACCAAAGAAACACGCAACGTGAAACCAGGCGAGGTCGTTATCATCTACGAGGACAACGCTCCTCCTCAACAATGGCTAACAGGCGTCGTAGAGGAAGCCATTAAAGGCGCTGATGGAAAGGTGCGGGTAGCAACTGCTGGACCAAGGCTGGCTTGTTCAAGAGAGCCATTTACAAGTTGGCACTCATACCACGTTGGTAACCACGGATTCAAGGTTCAACAATTACACCCTACAAGACGATCGAGTTGTTGAGAGGCCATTGGAGGTCTCATTAGCAACACCGCCTGTGTTTTGGATTTGGCGGATCAGACATTATCGGCAAAGCCGAACGGGCGGTGAGCAAAGCGTTTTAAGAGACTGAGAAGCAGTCTTAACTAATGGGCTTAGCGGTAAACGAGGACAAGACGAAACACCTAGTAGTCTCGAAACAGAAGTCTACATGCCTTTAACAATCTATTACAATGGGAGAGTACAACTTTTGTGAAGGATTTTGTCTACCTCGGATGCTACTACGGGCTAAGTAGGAAGTTCAAAAGCAGAGAACAAAACACGCGAAAAAAAAAAATTAACCCAATACAAGTCGCTGATCATCCCAGTCCTGCAATACGGCGCAGAAGCATGGACAATGACTGCAGCGGATGAAACGGCGATTGGAGTATGGACCCTTAAAAGATGGAGATGACTTCCGCATTCGAAAGAATATTGAACTGTATGAGCTCAATGGGGACACCTTTCTGGTCTAGCGCATTAAGCAACAGCGGTTGCGCTGGTTAGGATATGTCAGCAGGATGGACGCAGAAGCTCCAAAAAAAGGAGTATAAATCAAGAGCGGTTGACTATGGAGGCGGCAAGATGGGGAGACCACCACTAAGATGGGAAGACCAGGTGCGGCAAGACTTTGCCAAGCTTGGTGTGAGCAACTGGAGCCAGCTTGCACAGAGCAGGAGCTACTGGAGAGCACTGATTGCGGAGGCCGAGACCGTCAAACGGTTGTGATGGCCAATAAAGAAGAAAAAGAACACATAAACCAAAAAAATATTATTTAACTATTAAAAAAAATTTTTGGAGCTGTATAAAATGATGGACTTGTTAATAGACAATGAAAATGTTTATGGGTAATTAATTTCTGATGTGGGCAACTTTTTTTTCATAGTCTCCAAAATTTTTAATTTTTTTGACAGGCTTTAACCGCAGTTTCCCACGATTTTTAATACCTTTTTTAGAATTTCACCATTGTGGGAAGCAAAGATATAGCGACTGTTTATATTTGTTAAAGTTGGTTATAACTAAATATTTAAAGGGCCTAAAAATAAATAATATAATAATAATAATATAAATAATAAATAATAAAAATTTTCAAAAAATATTGCTTTTCCTTTACTTTGTGGCAAAAATATTTGCGATGGGTGAACTGGAGTTAAAAACCGCTGAAACTTAAGAAAACAAATTTAAGATTTTTCAAAAAAATTGGGAGTAATCCTCTTGACGTTCTTAGTGGTCTAAAAAGATTTCATGATGGGAAAGCCATAACTTTCCGCGAAATTCACTTCCAAAGAATCAAATTTTACTGAAATCTTAGTAAAATCATAGTAGCAAACAAATAATAATTATAACTGAGTGTGATGAGTGTATGAGCTCAGTAAATTTAGTCTTATACAATGTTATTAAATGAAAAAATTGTAATATAAAATTAAGCATTTTTATTGGGCATATTCTTTCTTTTTGGAAACACATCGAAGTCATCAGCGTATTAATATTTCTAAAGAATAAGATGGTCATTGTCGATGGGAATGACGCTGTAGTATATGTGAGTGCCTGGTACCGTTTTCGCATGGTTGAAGCGGGCAGTCAACTCCTCTGCCACTTTCATTATTTCAGCCTTAGAGCCAAAAAAATACCTCAGTTTTCTCCATATTTTTTTGGCCCAATCGAATATCGCCACTGGAGACAAAATTTGGTCAGCTGTGTTTACGGCTTGAAGACTAGCCCGTGCTGCGTGTCTTTTCAATGTTCCCCCAATGCCATCACAAGCGCCCTTTCATGCGCCGTTCCAAAAAAGTGCCACTCCCCGGGAATTCCAAAGTCTCCGCGATGCTTAAGGGAGATTCGCAAAATTATACCGGATCTTGAAATGTTGAGCGGCCCCGTCGCTGAAATAAATTATTAGCGAACTTTTCTTTTAACACCAGTTTCAATTATACAGGGGTGTTCTAGACATCTCTAGAGATTTTCCCCTAACTATTGCACTTCGAACTAAACTAGGACTACTTTACTTACGAAGTGTCAAGAATCAGACCGCCTACTAGATTATGTGGAAGGAAAACCGTACGCTTCAAATCTACTTGGCTTTGAGCAGGCGGTTTCAAATCGCTCAATTTTTGTCATCTAATCTAGTAGCCGGGCATATTTGAGCCCTTAACATATAAAGTCGCATTTATATTATAAACTTAAACAGCTTTAATGAAATGCTAACGTTTATACGAAAACCTCTAGAGATTTCTATTTTTAAATATAAAAATTTTTGGCTTCACTGGGAATCGAACACACAACCATTCGCACTGAACAGGAATGGAACGGCATCTCATCGCACACCACCATACCCATTGGTTGTTGCAGCCTGTCTGAAAAGCTACTTATATTTCTTCGCTCTCGCTCTCTAATTTATGGACATGTGATCTCGAAAGGGATTGTAGTGAAGCATATTTGAATGATGCAAGTTCGAAAGGAACGGACCAATCCTTAAAAGATTGAATTGTGTAGAATATCCTGTAAATCGAGATTGAATTTTCAAGCTCGTGCTGGGCTTACTCCAAGATTTAAAAGATTGAAAATATCTCGACGTTTTTTTCTGTGTAGTACACCACTGTAAGCAGAGTGCATTGCACAGTGGGCGGAAATGCCGATTTTTTGGCATAAACTCCAAAATTAGAGACAGAAAGTTGAAACTTCATATATGTGCTATTTATGTTGTTAGTTAATTTCGAATTAATTTTTTACCGTTAATTTATTTTTTATTTTATTTTATTTTATTTTTTTTTTTTTTTATACATATATATATTTCTAACTCAAATGCAAAATGTTCTTTAACTTCAAACGCGTTGTCATCATCTGCTGTTCCTTCTGCTACCTCAAATGGGGGTGACTCCAAAAGCGCGATAGCCTCTTTTGGAAGTTTGCGTGACTGACACGACGAATATAGACCTTGTCTGAATCTGTCAAAATATTTCGAAATTGCGCAAATATGCGCTTAAGTTGTCAGCTCTATATAAATGTTAACACAATAACACACACTCTACATTAGCACTTTCAGCAATACGGCGTAATCTTGCTAGATCTGCTCCACGAATCACAATTATTGAGGCTAGGTTCTACATGAAATATGTTCCAACAATACATTAAATACAACACGAAACAAAAGCATCTCAAATTTAACCACTCTACACTATATTTTACATACCTTAATGAATATTTTGATATTTCAAAATGCAGTAATATATAATCTTGTAAGAATAAATAATAGTCAAACATTTACAAAAAAAAATTTTTTTTATCTTTTTATTAAGGGTAGGCATTTATTTAACGGAAATAATAAAAAAATTATAATAAAAATATTAAAAAATAATTTTGGACTTTATGCCAAAAATAAGGCCGTTCCGCCCAATGTGCAAAGGCTGTATCGCGTTTTGGGCGAAAAAAGCATAATTTTTAGCAAAGTCGCATTGTACTATGAACTCGCCTTCATTCATAAAAGTCATTGTCGGTTTTTCGCCTCTTTGATGAATAAAGGTAATTTTTCGATAAGGACTAGTTTTTCTGTGATAAGCCTCCTTCAGGGGATTGTAGCATCGACATGTAAAATCCATAATTCTTTAGTGCAGACTGATTTTACTGAGTTCATACACTCATCACACTCTATTATAATTTTAATTTGTAGCCTACTATGATTTCAGTAAAATTTGATTCTTTGGAAGTGAATTGCGCGGAAAGTTATGGCTGTCCCATCATGAAACCTTTTTAAGAGAACTAAGAATGTCAGGATTACTCCCAATTTATATTTTTTTAAATCTCAAAATGGCCGTTTTTTCACAAACCGTGATTTAAATTTTTTTTCTTAAGTTTCGGCGGTTTTTTCCTCCAGTTCACCCATCGCAAATATTTTTGCCACAAAGTATAGGAAAAGAAATAATTTTTGGAAATTTTTATTTATTTGTAGACCCATTAAATATTTAGTTAACAAATATAAACAGTCGCTTTATCTTTGTATCCCACTATGGTAAAATTCTGAAAAAGCTATAAAAACGTGGAAAACTGCGGTTAAAGCCTGTCAAAAAAATTAAAAATTTTGGAGACTATGAAAAAAAAGTTGCCCACTTCAAAAAATAATTACCCTTATGTAATATGTTACCAGATAAGTGTTATTTCTTTTGATAGCCATACGTAGTAAGAGCATACGAAGTAGGTAAGTTAATGGAAAAGGTATTCATTGAAAATATCAAAGAATTTACTAGTTCAGCATTACATCTTTATACTCTAATCAATAGAAAATCTTATTTTTTAATTAATAAAATCAAAATCAATCGTTTTTTTTTTATTTTTAGCTAATTTTGTTTTAAATTCAAGAACAATTTTAGTATATTTTGGTCTTAACACAAGTCCGCTTTGTTCTCTTTTTCAGCGGGCTTTGTTCATAATTTGAGAATAATATCAACGAATTGATCTCATTTTGGATAATAAATGTTCATAATACAAGTTCAGTTTGGTCCCATTTTGAATTGGTTTGTTCTCACGGTAAGAACTATTTTAACTCGATTTGATGAGACAATGTTCTTATTAAAAGTTGCTTTAATTCTCAGGTTTTTTAAACGAGAACGAGTTCACTTAAAACGAGTTCTGTTTGTTCTTATATGTAGTAATATTTGTTCTTAAAAACGGGACATCAACTCGATTGAGTTTTTGCGGTGTCAAAAAATTGTTCTTGAAGTGAGAACATCGCACTACATTTGAGAAAACCCGTTTATGGTTTGTTCTCACGGTAAGAACTATTTTAACTCGATTTGATGAGACAATGTTCTTATTAAAAGTTGCTTTAATTCTCAGGTTTTTTAAACGAGAACGAGTTCACTTAAAACGAGTTCTGTTTGTTCTTATATGTAGTAATATTTGTTCTTAAAAACGGGACATCAACTCGATTGAGTTTTTGCGGTGTCAAAAAATTGTTCTTGAAGTGAGAACATCGCACTACATTTGAGAAAACCCGTTTATGCATACTTTTTGGTAAAGTTTGTGCTCGTTTTGAGTACAATGTTCTTGGTTTTTTCCCTCTGTTACCCCAATATCTTGTTACACAATTTGATAACTCAACAGCAAGGCAGCGTTCTCTGGACGCTGTTATGTACAAATATGTTTCTGACATCAAGAACAACAAAAAAGAGAACTATATAAATAAAAGAAAAGTAATCAAAAATAAACTTAAAATGGTGTTGAATCACAAAGCGTTTTTTGTGAATGCATAGAACTTCAGGTTTGGGCGGTGTTTAAATAATCAATTAATTAACTCTGAAATTGCCGACAAGAGAAACGAACGTCAGATCTTCTTTGACATAACTTCAAGACTGGCTTTTATTAACATAAGATGTAGAGCAAAGGGCTAACATTACATTTCAAAACTTCATAGAAGAGATAACATTGGTTGAGAGTTGCAGAGAGCGTGAGGCGCTCAGAACAACATAAAGACAGAGTAATACAGATTTCAACTCATATGAGTATACAGGGTGATTCGATAAGTTTGTAATTAGAAAAACCTTAACCCGGCCGCCTTAAAAGAATCTGCTTTCAACAAAACGCAGCATCTGAGAGGTAGCAGCTGTAGGAAGCAATGCCAGCTTGTAAACAGGTCTGCAGCAGACCCACTAGTGACTCCATTTGGTGCGGGCACGAAGTTCGTTGATGTAGTCTGAAGACCAGCGTTGCCAAATTGTTGCTTTACAGCTGTTACCACGTCGAATCGTTCCAAGTTGGTTAGGTTGAGAGTAGGGATCGTTCGCTCTGGTAGCGCTCGCAGCGATTTCCGAACCAGCAGGTGTCCGGCGGTGAGGGCCCCAAGGTCGCTTGGGTCAGGCGACATTGGAGACAAAGGTCGCGAGTTGAGTATTGCTTCAACCTCAGCCGCAACCGTGGAAAGTTCCTCGAACGTAAGTCTTGAATGCGTTAGAGTGCGATGCAGAGGCCTTTTGCGCTTTTCACTGCAGCTTCCCAAAGGCCGCCGAAGTGTGGTGCCCTGGGAGGAATGAAATGGAAGGAAATGAAGTCAGATGAGCATATGAACAGATTGCGTCTTGCGTGTTTTGATCAAAGAGGAACTTTTTGAGGTCAGCGAGATGGTTAGCCGCTCCGGCAAAGTTGGTGGCGTTGTCACAGTAAATATCAGTGGGCAACGCGCGTCTAGCAATCCGTTTGAGTGCAGCCAAAAATGCCTTGGTGGAAAGTTCAGCCACCATTTCACTGTGCACGGCTTTCGAGGCCAAGCAAATGAAAACAGCGAGATAGGATTTTATCGGACCTTTCCTCTTATGCGAAGATACGTGTTTATATGGCCGCAAAATCGATTCCACACCGCTGGAACGGTTGACTGGGCATAAGTCGTTCAGGTGGTAATGAACCCATGAGTTGCTGCTCTAGCTTGGGCCGGTAGCGGACGCAGGATACGCAAGATCAGACAATCTGACGTGCTAGGTCCCTTGCATTTACAATCCAATGTTCCAGCCGGATGAGCGCCACAAGAGCCTTGGACCAGCATAAAATTACGAAGGTGCAAATGTTGAACATAGATCCATACGAAATTGATTTGCTGGGCAGAAGCAGTGGGTGCTTCTCGGAGTCTGAGATGTCAGCATTCTCCAATCTACCCCCGACTCTGATGAGCTGATATCCTGATGACTCGTCGAGAAATATTTTTAAGTATTTAGTGAACATATGGAAAATGACGAAAATTCGATTTATACAGTATTTCATATAATTAGAAACACCTTGGCTTTGCTTTGATGTTCATGTGCTGTTAGAAAGTGTTTCTATTTATGTGAAATACTGTAAAAAAACGAATTTTTCGTCGTAATTCCGTATGGGGCTTTAGGTGACTTTTGACTGATTTTTGAAGGAACTGAATTCTTCACCGAATGAATGTTGCTGAATGTTCCAGATTATGCAGTTGGACGCATGACGCAGTTCTTCAGTTGATAACAATGCGACTTCGAATTTTCGTTTGTTTGTTATTATTTTGGAAAAGCGAAGCATCCAAGCTATTGTGCGTAGGCAGCGATTGTAGTTTTTCGAGGATGTAGTTGATTTTTACAGTAGTGTTAAATACGCTTTTTCGTTGCTCTGCATTGACAACCTCCATGTCTAGGGCCGGGGGGATGATGTGGGCCAATTTGTGGAGATTGGCGCAAAAAATGGGGGGCCATGAAACCAAGATGAAGACTCCAGTTCAGATGTTGTAGAACCTCGTGAAACAATGTCTCGACTCCCAACGAAAGTTGATAGTGTAATCGAATGTTGCGTCAGACAGTGTAGCACTATTTGGGAATCAGTCCAAAAGTATGCAGAATGCGGCTTGTCCTTGAACATTGATTTAACCATGGAGTAGAGTTGGGCCAGCAAATGTGCTCCACATAATTCTAGTTTGGGTAACGATTTTTTCTTTACGGGAGTCACTCTAGACTTGGCCGTAAACATTTGAACAGAAATATTTTCACTGGCCGTCTCGGGAACAAACATAGAATCAGCAGCCATATGCTCTGATCGACGCGTCACAGAAGCAGTGAAGTTGAAGTGATTGTAACTCAATTTGAAGGCAATAGCGAGGTACCGATAGTGATGAGATGGTGTTGAATGACTCCAAGCACTTGCTCCAGCTAGATGTATTCCTGTGGTACAGATTCGTCCACCTGCCAGCCACAATTCTTGAAGAAGAATTTTAGCAACAATAACAAGCGGCGATAGTAGACCCAAGTGGTCAAACAAAGATGAAGAAATGTATTGTTAACGGGTGATAGTCGACGTTCTACACTTAAAAACCTGCGTCGAGCGATGTCAAACGAGTTTCCGAGACGGCAAGGATTGTCTCTGAAGGGCAGAGTGACAACGATGCGTCCGCTAGATCCATCCGTGTTGACTTGACGTAGTGCGTCACAAATTTGATGTTCGGGCTTCGGTTGTTTGCTGGGAGTGTTGATTGCTTCGAGTTCCCAGAGCCGCTAAAGATTGTGTTCGATAGATGCTATGCTTTGCGCGAAACATACAGTGGATTCTGTTTTACTTGGTGGGTTGTGTTTCCCTGAGACTATCTATCCGAATAGCGTCTTTTGCAGCATTGGCAAATTAGGCCCCAGTTTAATTTGTCCCACCACAAGGAGGTCAAAGAATGCTTCGGCGCCCAGAAGCATATCGATTTGGCTGGATTTGTAGAATTTTTTATAAGCTAATGGAATGTTAGCAGGCAGATTCCAGTTTGAAATGTCTATTTCTGCGTCAGGTTGATAACCGATGTGGGATGTGACACAGAGTTCCAGCGCGATTTCGAAAGTAGAAATTCTTGATCTGATCGACGTTGTGGCGCAAGACTTAATGTCTGTGTGCGATTGACCAATGCTGCGAATTTGGATATTGTGCTTGCTTTGTCGCAATCGTAATTTCTGAGCAAACGCATCTGTGACAAAGTTCACCTGGAAACATGAATCGAGAAATGCTCTTCCAAGCCTGTAGGAACCTGATGAGTCCTTGACCAGGACCATGGCAGTTGCCAAAATGACCTGAGTCCCTTTGAGGGCGTCGGCTTGAGCAAGAGCATGAATGATGGCTTCAACAGTTTGGGGTGGGTCGCCCGTAGATCGTGGTTCTGTGATTGGCAGAGTGTAGTTGTTATGCAAGAGAGTATGGTGAGCAAGGTTACAAGTGCGGCAGCAATTTTTCGATTGACAATTTACCATTTGATGGCCCTTGGCGAGACAGTTGAAACAGAGTTTGTATCGTTTTACCACATCAAACCGATGGCTCTAAATTGATCACACGCTATCAGTTTGTGATCTGTAAGCAAGCAAAGTGCACACGACACCCTAATGAGGGCAAAGGATAAGTTGTGACCATTAGTTGGAGAACGATTACGTCTAGAATTATCTGGCCTAAAGTTCTGGTTTTCAGTTGGGCCGTTTGACATTAGAAACTGGCAATGCCGCTCGAGTACATCAACACATTTGTTCCAGGAAGGCAAGTTCGCATAGTCCAACGATTCATTCCATTTGGTACGAGTTTGTTGGTTACATTTATCCATTACTATGTAGATTAGCATTGCTTCCGAAATTTGTTGGTGAGAACCTAATGTGGATAACGAGCTATACAGTGAAGAGGCATTGTCGATCAAGCTGCGTAATTGTTGTGCGTTTGAGGAGGTGGTTGGCTGCAGTCTAAAAATCGTGACAATGGTTTCAGAAAAAATGAGTGCTGGTTTGTCATAACGAGATTGCAGTTTTTCTAAAGCCTTGGGATAATTTTCACTTGAGACAGGGAAGGCCTGTATTGCTTCCAAAGCAGGGCCCCGCAGGCAATTGAGAAGATGATTAAATTTGTCAATGTTTGATATATCTTCCTTACTGATCAATTGAGTAAACGAAGTGATAAAATTCTTGTAAGTTGTGTGGTTGCCATCGAATGTGGGCAACGCTAATCTTGGTAGTCTGGTAGTTGGATGGCTAAGTATAAAAGGGTGATCAAGAACAGTGCTGTTTAAGTCTTCACCGAGCAGATTTTTGATGGCCACTTTGATGTTCACATAGCTGTCTTCTAGCTCAGAGCGTCCATTGTCTGCTGATCTCTGATTGCACTGTTAATGCCTGCTTGAAGTAAGACTCCAGTATGCCCAAGCGACATTGAAGTTCAGCGGATGTTTTTTTGTTTTTAAATCTTTATCCAGTTGTCCGTCAACCATGGTTTTAATGCGATAGATAATTCTTTTGATATTGGCCCGATGGCGCTTAAAATCTTCTAGTGTGTCCGTCATGATGGCAAGCTACAACTGAATGTGGAATTATTCGAGAATTTTCGATGGCAAAACTGGAGGCTGGCTGCAGGATTGGCGCGTACAACCAGCAGCGACAAATAGCAAAACGAAGTGGCGAAGGCAGCGACTGCAGCTGCGATAAAAAGCAGCAGCTAACCGTGAAATCAGTGACACTTATGTATGTGTGTTGTTGAAGCGAAAGGGTAAAGCAATGACTGCAGCGCCGATCAAGCGTTGCTACTTTTTGTTACTCGAACGAAGGTGACAAGAGCGAAAGTGTGATAATTAAAACGGCAGTGGGTCCAGCGATTATGAACGCAGCGACTGGCCGGTCCACGAACGACAGCGAAAAGGCGAATATGTGAAAGAGAGACGGCAGCGATTAGAAGTGCAGCGACCGACCGTTCCTTCGACGAATGTGATGATAGCAAAGACTTGAAACGCTGACTTGTGCAGAGACGGAAGCTCACAGGCGTGTGTGAGAGGGTCGAAAGCAAAGAGTCTGAGTTCTGCCAGTGAAGAACAGATTATGGCAGAGGCGACGATGAATCCATGTGTAGCAGGCAACAGCAAAATTTCTCTGGTAGCAGACGGCGGCAAAGAACGGCAAAGACAAACACCAGCGAAGGCGACGAGTAAAGCAACAGTGCAAACTTCCCGTTGGTTTGTGATGTATGCGTGAAAGTCTTTAGCTGATCCAAAACACGTTGTTGCTTCTGCCTTTACAGTGGCAAGACTTTGTTATTTTCCGCACTTAAGAGTTTTGATTGAGGTCGGAATTTTGATATATTTTATTATCAAAAGTTTGTTTAAACACTGCCCCACGTTGGGCGCCAAAATGTTGAATCACAAAGCGTTTTTTGTGAATGCATAAAACTTTAGGTTTCGGCGGCGTTTAAATAATCAATTAATTAACTCTGAAATTGCGACAAGAGAGACGCACGTCAGATCTTCTTTGACATAACTTCAAGACTGCTTTTTATTAACCTAAGATGTAGAGCAAAGGGCTAACATTACATTTCAAAACTTCATAGAAGAGATAACATTGGTTGAGAGTTGCAGAGAGCGTGAGTCGCTCAGAACAACATAAAGACAGAGTAATACAGATTTCAATTCATATGAGTATACAGAGTGATCTGATAAGTTTGAAATTAAAAAAAACCTTAAGGGCAAATTATTTGACCGAACAAATGGGTAAACCACAATCTAAAGCAACTGCACATTGGGCGGAATTGACTTTTTGGAAATAAATATAGAAAGTGGAAACTTCAAATGTTTGCTGTTTATAATGCTAGTTAATTTTGAGTATATTTTTTCCGGATCAACCAGCCTCCTTTCTGGTGTTGTGCGTGTCTTGTTTTAGAAAAGTTATGGACAAAATCCTATTTTAAATGACCTAGAGCCTGCGTAAAAAGTTCTATTATATTTTTTTTAAGCTAAATTCTAAATTTTATCAAAATTAAAATGATTGTAGATGCATAACCAAAATTGACATATTTTTAATTGGCTGGTTGTTTTTGTAAAGTCCCTGAAGAAGGAGGCTGATGCGCTTCCGAAATAGATTGGAAATAAACCTAAAAGCCATTTTTTTTATTCTCGACCTAAAGCCGGCTAAAATCAACTTTTTAGTAAATAATTATATGTTATGGTTAAAAATTTGTTAAAGCGTGTTGATTGAGCGACATTTATAATAATTTTTAGTATATGTATAAAGGGGGCAATGAATATCGGCTATCGAAATGAAAGTTCCGGAACGAACGAAACTTATTAATCACACTGTACTAAAGATGTAGGTACTTGAAAGCTGAATAATTACCTGAAAATATGAAAATAATCCTGTAAGAATCACCAATATAGTCAAAGCTATGCCCAAGAACAAATTATCATCAGCAGGTTCATGCTGCGTTTGCAATTGTATAAGGTATCCGACAATGCACAAAAAAGCACCACACCATAGCAAGATGGCAAATCCTCCGAACATGGTTTTTAGAAATATTATACACTGTGGTGTGGGCTGTGATGGACTTAGCATATTGGGTCCATCCAACTCCAACCTTAATTTAGCTGCCGAGTGGGAAAGGCCCTGGAATAAAAATAAATAAGAATTAGTTGTTGGGTTTAGCGACCTATTCTTAGTTATTTAAGAAATGTTTGTTAGCAGGCTCAAGGTCGGGTTTATTTTATGTGCTTTATATTAATTAAAGACACTGTTTGTTTTTGTCTCCAATATATTTCGAGATGCCGTCGGCATTCGTCATCAGGGCTGTATAACAAATGTGTTTTTATTAATTAATATAAAGCACATAAAAGCAGAACAATCATCTAACTGATTAATCCTTTTGCCTATCGAAAGTTTCGCTCTATTCAACAAGAAATAAAGATCATAATTCCCACCGAATCGTCTGTTAGCAAGATTTATAATCATATTGATTATGGAAATGTCTTTCTTAAAGTGTATTAACTAGTGTCTTATTCTCTATTTAAGTGCAATAAAAATAAAGAATAGGATGCAATACATTAAAATTAGCATTGAATGTGCTACATTATTCAACATTGTCTTTATTTATATTTACAGAAATAGAAGTTGGAAATGAGATCCTGTTTGAATTTCTCTTATAGGGCTCATTGTCTTTGGAGATTAGCGTCCAGCAGTAGACGGTCTCATCAGGTTTTAACCATGGTAGCTTTTTTCCATGTTGGACACGTCCTGATAAAATAAAGTCTGATAAAGTCCTCTAAGTAGGAAGTGGTGGAGTTTATTTTGAAAGAGTTTAAAATAAAATGTAATTAGTCTATATTAAGCTATATTGCCTATTTTCAGAAAAAATTCTTGAAAACTCCACTTTTTTCCGTGAATAGTTTTTACTGTCCAATTAAAAAAACATAACAAATTTGTATAATTATGAAACTACAAGCGTTTTATTTTCGATAAATTATAATAATATAAATATAATAATATAAATATAAATATAATAATAAAAAATAAAATTTGGAAAAAAAAACATTTTTTTTCTCCATTTGAGCCCATAGCGTTAAAAGCACACTACGCAGCTTTTTTTTGTCCAAAAACAAACTGTTTGCTCAAGTTTTGTCTTTTTAAATTTGTTTAGATCATTTACATTGTTTGAATAACAAAAAAGTTTTTAGAGTTTTAAGTGGGGTAACTTTTTTGAATTAGTTTAGTTAAAAATATATAGTAGTAGTAGTAGGTTTTATTTTTTTTATTTGTTACAAAATTATTATATCTTAAATATTAAGCGTTGTAAGGCATGGTTTTAAAGAACCGTCAGCCTATCTTTTGACTTTGCACCCCACGTTGAACCGTCTGGTACTACACCGGGCTGTCAAGCTCGTTGCGAGATACCCGATCGGTCCCATTGAGTTCCGAGAGTGCACAGCCGTTCCGTTACAATGGATATTTTTAAATATTACGCTCCAAGATTTTAAAAGCTATCATGTATATACCTATGGAAATTCATTTATTAACCACATTCTGTACTTCATTGCATATTCTAGGTAGTTTACTAACCCAACCCAACTTCCATCGATGTCACCATTCAAGATATTTAATGTTTCCGGGAAGGTTAACGTAGTTTTACGAAAACACCTAACTCGAAATTCGTTTAGTACTGCACATCGCCCTAGGAAATGGTGAATTGATTCGTCCTCCGTCATGTTGCACAAGTTGCAGAGCCTTGAAGTTGTTCGTTGATTGCCTTTTAGGTTCAGCAAATCGCCCCTTGCTTTAAGAATCCATGTTATGTGTCTTTGAGTATTTCTGTCGTTACAATATAGTGCTCCTTTTGTATATTCGAGGTGTTTGTATATTCTACTGTCGCTAGCTCTTGCTTTTTCAGTGTAGTTCTTTATTTGTTCTTGTCTAGCTTTTCTAAGATTTCCGCATACTCTTCTCCAATCCTCTCGTGATGCATTGTTTCGTAACTCGTCGCCGAAGTGTTCGATATGTCTCTTTTTTCCAAGCGATGTATCTTTCGAAAATTTTAATAGACAAAATATGAATACTTCTGAATTCGTACAAAGTTTTTCCGACATAATTTAAGTGAAGGGAATAGGTATAAAAATGGCCATCTTCCATGCCCGTTTCTAATGCTACTACGTAGTTCGGTGTGCAGTATCTATTAAGCTTATCCACCTCATCGAAGCACGTATTACCCCAAATTAGCGCACCATAGGTCTGCACTCCCCTGCAGGTTGCATTGAATAAATGCCACTTCGACTTAAGGCTAATTTCATTTTTGTTGATAAATTGGCTCCATGTTGCATTAATAGTTGCTTTAGTTTCTTTGTTTCTTGTTTGTATATGTTTTTGAAAAGACAGCCGCGGAGTGAAGTTTATTCCTAAATATTTATACTCCTGTACTACATTGACTTTATTATAATTGAAATACCAGGACTCATTACTTGCCAGGCGTTCCCCGTTGCGAAAGATCATGATTTCTGACTTCATCAGGTTTACTTCCATTCCCCATTTCAGACAGTATGACTCTAGTTTCCTGATCATTCCTTGCAACACTTCTACTTTATCAGCTAGTATTACAATGTCATCCGCGAATAGTAATATTCTGATATTAATGTCGTCAATGCAGAGTCCTCCTTCGAGATAATCATGTAGATCGTCCAAATAAAGTGCAAATAGTAGCGGAGACAGCAGACATCCTTGCTTAACACCACTCTTTGTTTCGAATGTATCGGATAGCTCTGTACCAGTCCAAACTGCGCTCTTTGTATGTTCGTATATTTTTTTCTATAAACCGTGCAGTCCTTGTCGATACTCCCAACATGTGTAATTTATAAATTAGTAAACTTCTTGGAATTTTGTCAAACGCGGCTTTGAAGTCAACGAAAAATGCGTAGACTTTTTCCTTTCTTCAAGTTTTAGTTGCACTATAGAGACCAGATTATATATATTGTCAATTGTTGAGTAATTTTTCCGAAAACCAGCTTGGTATTCTTTTAGCTTTGAGTTTTTTCTCTGCCCAGTCTGAAAGCCTTTCATATACAATACCCATCATTATTTTAGCCGAACAATATTTATGAAAAATTTTTTTTTTTTTTGGGTTTTTTTTTTTTTTTTTTTTTTTTGTGGAATATAATACTAGTTTCGAATGTTTGATCTAATGGCTCGTCATAGTGTTTATAAATTCTGTCGAAGACTTTCAAGTTCAAGTAAATATTCACTTTTTCCTTTCTTCAAGTTTTAGTTGCACTATAGAGACCAGATTATATATATTGTCAATTGTTGAGTAATTTTTCCGAAAACCAGCTTAGTATTCTTTTCTGAGTTTTCTCTGCCCATTCGAAAGGCCTTTCATGATACAATACCCATCATTATTTTAGCCGAACAATTCATGAAAGATATTCCTCTGTAGTTTCCGGGGACATTCGTATCTCCCTTTTTTGTGAATGGGGAATATAATACTAGTTTCGAATGTTTGATCTAATGGCTCGTCATAGTGTTTATAAATTCTGTCGAATACTTTGGCAAGTTCAAGTAAATATTCACTTGTTGCATTTTTAAAAAACTCGTATGTAATTCTATCTTCTCCGGGTGCTTTGTTGCATTTCACTTTTGCCAACATTCTTTTTTATATCCTCCGAAGTAATTTCTGCATCCAGTTCTGCATCCTTGTGTAATTGAGCAGCATAGCTAATGTTAAAAGCAAACTGCCTGGGGTTCAAAAGCTCTGTGAAATAGTGCTCAAGCACAACGTGGCAAAGAGTCAAAGTTGTCGGCCCCGATGCTAGTTCCAACTTTGAAACAGCTTCCTCTAACCTCTTTTGCCACGTTCCACCAGTCTTTGCTAGATTGCACCTTATCTAGCTTAGTTACAAGCCTTGCAACATATTCGTCTATTTTATTACACAAAAGAATATCGTAAGCGTTTTTCTTCTTGCTGTACTGGTTTTTTGCATACATCGCTCGCAGATTTTCTGAGTTTTTAAGTGCATCAAAAACCTCATCTCTAGCTCTCTTACATTCTACGTCGAACCATTTGTTTTTAAATATAATTTTTCCATTCATGTTAGGTTTCTCAGGTACCGCTTTTCTTATTAATGAACTCATATCACATAATCTTAGTTCACGGTTTACCTCCTTGGCTTGACTCAAACTTCTGTTCATCGGGACTTATAGGTATCGGTGTAGCGATCCCTCCAAATCAATTTTGGGAGCTGATTCATATTTTCTGTGTCTTTGTTGGGGGAATTGTATTTCATGCACAGTCGTATTGGCATATGATCTGACCAAATGACACTGTTGTAACATAGTTTTAGTCTTATTAATACTCAAGCTTAATTCTAATTAATTCAGAAGCATAATTTTAGGCTTAAGAATGTTTAAGAACAACTTGAAAGCTCAAAAGACAAAAACCAGCTCTAACCGGATTAAACAGCACATCAGATCCACCAACTAAACTTAGATAAGCAACTAACGGTAATCCTTAGAACTTAAGATCCACCAATGTATTGTAAGTTAGCCCCATAAGACTCCATGTAACAGAATGGTATAAAAGGGGAGCGCTGAGCCCTCGAATAAATTAATTGCTTTGCTCCATGCAACACACCACAACCAAACCACTCGCCTTTTCCATTAAATGGCGATCCTGCAAGTTTCAAACGGCAGTCTAATAATAAAAAACCAAAAGTACATATCCTGCCAAAATAAAACGGCAGGATAGGAAATAAAAAAAAAACAAGAAAAGACAACAAACCCGGAGATGAGCGAGGGGCAACAGTCAGCCCACCTACAAAAAATTGCAGCAGCGCTCGCAAAAAACCCAAGGGCTGGACCCAAACCGCTGCCGATCGAGGAATATCGCCAACGACAACCGGCGGCACGGGCAGCAGCAGAGAATCGCAAGGCTGAAGAAGAAAAACTGCTGCACATTCCCCACGCAAGGGCTCCCAAGCGCAGAGGCGGCAAGCTGGCCAAGAACCGGAGAGAGCGGGCAGTGCTTTTGGCAGAGGTCAACTCTAATCCTTCATACAAATCCTGCATACAAAACTGCCCCCACTCCGATCAGAACCAAAATTAAATATGTTGTTACCATCAATGAGAAACTCACTCTCCTAAATATGTAGTCTTCTAATCGCTATTGGAGTAGAGTTATGAGGGCGGACAGGTAAAACAAAAACTCGTTTATCTTAAGAACCGCTTAACCGATTTGAATGCGTTAAAAAATATGTTATAAGTGTCCACCACAGAATTCAGAAAATTATTTTTGCACATTTTGATTCCAATTCTTAGGCACAAAAAATATTATTAAAATTTTCAAATAATTTTTTCGCGGTGTAAATCGTTTTCAACTCTATTTTTGCACGGTCGTCGGGAACCATCTTCATAGTGAATGCCAATAAAACATGTGAACAGTTTTACAAATATATTTTATAATACTGAGCACACTGTTACTACTCACACAGAATTGACAGAAAATTTCCCTTTTTCCCTTTTTAAGTTGATTTACAGTGTGCCTAATATGTATTAAATATATAAAAATTCCAAATTTAACGTTTAATAGTATTTCACCATGAGGTACACTTGGGATGTGTTTGCAAAAATTATATGTTGTTAGAGACCTCTTGATGAAAAAACGAGCAAAAAACTGTCGATGTAGCAAAATGCTAACACCGTAAAAGAATTATTTGAAAATTTCAATAATTTTTTTGGGCCAAAGAATTTGCAATAAAAATGTGCAAAAATTATTTTTTGCATTGGTCTGTCGACACTTACAACATATATTAAACCCATCCAAATCGGTTAAGCGGTTCTTAAGATAAACGAGTTTTTTGTTTTACCTTTCCGCCCTCATAACTCTACTCAATAGCGATTAGAAGACTAAAAAATAAAGGAGAGTGAGTTTCTCATTGATGGTAACAACATATTTAATTTTTGGTTCTGATCGGAGTGGGGCAGTTTTTGTATGCTTATTCTGCTAAGCCCTTTAACCTAAAACTAAGAAATATTAAAAAAAAAAAAAAAACAAAAACAAAAAGAAATATGCAAAAATAAGAATAAAAATTATATGTAGTAATTACATAAAATAGCACTCTAAATACTTATTATGTATAACATATGTATAAAATGGAAAGCTTAAGCAGAACGCATTGTAAAATCAAATCAAAAGAATTAGAGAACAGAACTTTAAGATAAATACTCTTCTTATCAGCACAATATGAATAAGCAAACACACAAACAGTTACAAAACAAGGAATAATGAGCAGTTAGTTTTATTTGACACATACAAACTCAGACGTAAACAAAAGACATTATAAGAGAACTCTTTTCCAATAAGAAACACGTTTAACATTACACCCAAAGCAAAGTATTAGTATAAGTCACACAGTATAAAAATGCAAGATATAAAGTAAAAAAAAAAAAAAAAATATTTTATGGATTGGTCTAACATTATTGAGGATATTAAAAATTATAAGGAGGAATTTGCTAGAGCTTATAGAAGCATTAATCAAAACAGACTGATAAAAGCAACCACACTGTACAAGCATTGTGAGACTGTTATTAAAAATTACTATTTAATAAACAATTTGTTAAGTAAAAACTCAAACAAATTTGACGAACTACAAGAACTTCAGGCAAAAACTATATTCGGACAACTTAGGGAACAAATACTAAGAATTATAGATTTACATAAACTTGAAATCAAATTGCCCAACACGTATTCACAGCCAGCAATATTTGAGTACTCTTCAATCACAGAACCGCAAAGCGACACTGATGGCACAATGGCTCAATCAACCATTGAATTTCTCAATACAGCTTCTCGACTCGTACCTGAGTTTGACGGGAAAGCTGAAAATCTCCAGAGTTTTCTAGATGCACTCGATCTATTAAATTCAATAGTAGGCTCTCATACTTCAATAGCAGTCAATCTTATTAAAACAAAACTAAAAGGTACAGCCAGAAATTTGATCAGTAATGAGGTGACCATTGCAGATATTAAAACGAGATTAAGCACTACGGTCAAGGAGAGTCAGTTGAGGTATTATCAGCAAAAATAATGAATATAAGACAAAATTAAAAATCAGCTAACAACAATACTAATGAAATAGTTGAACTTACCAAAGCCCTAGAAAACGCTTACATTAAAGACGGAATACCAATGCAAGTGGCAAATAAATATTCGACGCAGGTAGCCGTTAAAGCAATGGAAAAAAACAGTTCTATAGAAAACGTTAAGACTGTTATGGAAGCTGGCCAATTCAATAATATGAATGAAGCAGTTTCGAAATTTGTCAACAGTTGCACTGAATTCAGCGACCCACAAAACGCTATACTCTTTCAAATCAACGAAACATAAACCCCCGTTTCAACCATCAATATAATAATCATCCTCAAGGACGTTATTTGAACGACAAAAACAATAAACAAAGAAACAACTACAACAACAATACAAACTATAATTATAGGAACAATAATAACAATCAACGACAAAATAATAAAGATATTCGCGGATATTATAGTGGTAGCAACAACAATGTCCGCGTTGCAAATGAAGAAACAGACTAAAAACAAATACAATATATACTCCAAGTCTAAATCTAAACAACTACATTACTTAAAATTTGGACAACACTAACAAAATATCACTTCTATTAGATACTGGCGCAGATATTTCATCATTAAAAAAAACAAGCTATTTAAAAATTCACATATAAATACGTCAAAATACACCAATTTAAATGGAATCGGAGAAGACATAGTTCAATCACTAGGTGAAACTAACCTAAACCTCATATTAAAGTGCACAAATATTAACCATTCATTTCAGGTAGTCAACGATAATTTTCCTATTAAATGCGATGTTATATTAGGATTAGACTTTCTAAAAAAATATAATTGCATACTTGATTACCAAGAGCGAGAAAATTGGTTACTAATCAGACCCACTCACCTAAATATCGAAATTGCCATACCAACGAAAATTTCGCCACACTCAAAAATATTTACTATCCCAGCTCGCTCAGAAGTTATCAGGCCAATACAAATTAATAAGGAGGAAGATGAGTTATTAGTACCAAATCAAGAATACAACCAGGAATTTTCATAGCTAATTGTTGGATCAGTAGGCAAGTTGTATGGACTACTAAGAAGCCAGAACGTTGTTAAGCACTTCCTACCAGTCAAGATTCGCTTATTGATAGCCAAGACCCTCTTAACTTCTGTCCTCTTCTATGGTGTTGAAGTATTTAATAACTGTGACTCAGCAAGTAAACGTAAAATACAAGTAGCCTTTAACAACATAGCACGGTACATCTACAATCGAAGACGAAATGATAGAATATCTGACGTATCCATTATATACCCCTACAATCGTGGATGGATGTAAGAAGTCTTGTTTTATTACATAAAATAGTCTGGACAAAAGAACCCTCATACCTATATCAAAAGCTAAACTTTAGCATTTCAAGAAGAACGAATAATATTGTGTGTCAAAAGTACAAACTCTCAGTTTCGGAGAGACAGTTTTTCATACATACTGCTCGCTGTTGGAATCGATATAAAGACTATAAGGAACGCCACGCAATTTAGGTTAAGAATAGAAGAACACTTTCGAAACATAACATTTAATATTTATTTTATATTTTTTATTTAAACTTTCTGATCTGAATTGTTAACTTTAAATTATAATATTAATACATGTTTACGTATAAGTTAGCATTTAAGTAGGAAATCTAAAATATTTAAGTAATTTTCAACCGTTGTGACTGGCGCAATAATTTATAAGTATATTGTACTTGTAGCGTCAGGATGTACTGCCAATTCAATAAACATACAAACAACATACACTATCCTAAGCAAGAACAGCCCATATGTGAGATTAATAAACAACAATAACAAAGATGCAAGAATTTCAAAAACAACCATTAAAAGCGAAAGCCTAGCCAATTATAATATAATTAATATTCTAAACGCACGTGATGAGCATGGACCATTAATAACACTGTGATAGTTTTTTAAAAAAAAAAGACAAAACCAAACTCGACGGTTTCCCCTATTTCGGGTCCTACGAATCGAACTGCATCATTACTTTTTTGAGTTACAATCATGGTTTCATACAAAATTTTTTGTTGAAGTTTTTCATTGTATGGCAGCTACAAGAAGTAGTTATCCGATCCGGTCGGTTCCGACATATTAGCAGCGTGCAGAGAAAAGAAGACTCTGTGCAAAATTTCAGCTCGATTGCTTTAAAACTGAGGGTGTCCTTATAGCCAATATGTCGAAAAAAGTTAAACTTAACCTTAACATTTTATATAACATTTAACACTTTAAAACACTTTAACATTTTTATACACTTGAAAAGTGTATTACAATTTTGCCCAGAAGTTTGAAACGCATAGAAGGAATCATCTCCGACCACATAAAGAATATATATTATTGATCAGCGTGACGAGCTGAGTCGATTAAGCTTTGTCCGTCCGTCTGTCTGTCCGTCCGTCCGTCTGTTTCTACGCGAACTAGTCCCTCAGTTTTGAAGCAATCGAGCTGAAATTTTGCACAGAGTCTTCTTTTCTCTGCACGCTGCTAATATGTCGGAACCGACCGGATCGGATAACTACTTCTTGTAGCTGCCATACAATGAAAAACTTCAACAAAAAAATTTTGTATGGAACCATGATTGTAACTCAAAAAGTAATGATGCAGTTCGATTCGCAGGACCCGAAATAGGGGAAACCGTCAAGTTTGGTCTTGTCTTTTTTTTTGACTATCACAGTGTAATGAAGAAATTGGTTAAACATTTTCCATTATTTATAGAAAGGTCATTAACTGAACTCTGTTCCGAATATACCGATGTTTTCGCTCTAGAAGGTGAACATATATCTGCAAACAACTTTTACAAACAAAAACTCACATTGAAAGATACCACCCCAGTGTACATTAAAAACTACAGAACTCCACACACACAAAAAGCAGAAATCGACCAACAGGTAGAAAGCCAAATTAAGAATAGTCCTGTAGAACCCTCCATGTCAGAGTTTAAAAGCCAAATTCTTTTGGTACCAAAAAAGTCACTACCAGGGAGATCTGAAAGGCGATGGAGACTAGTTGTCGATTACCGCAAAATAAATAAGCAGTTATTGGCAGAAAAATTCCCACTACCAAGGATGGATGACGTCCTTGACCAATTAGGTAGAGCAAAATACTTTTCTTGTTTAGATCTGATGTCAGGCTTTCACCAAATTCAATTGGAGAAAAATTCCAGAGAAGGAAGTTCCTTCTCGACCCCGCAAGGATCGTTCAGATTCAAGCGTCTTCCTTTTGGATTAAAAGTAGCACCCAACTCATTCCAGCGCATGATGACTTTAGCATTTGCAGGTCTTTCACCGTCACAAGCATTCCTCTATATGGATGATTTTATTGTAATAGGATGCCCGGAGAAACACATGCTATACAACCTAAAAGATGTTTTCGGTGTGTCAAAGGCTGATTTATAATCAACATAAAGATGGTGTGTTTGGACGCCTCTTTCATAGGTTTTCTCCAGGATTTGTCGAAGTGTGAAAATCTGGTCTGTGGTGGATTTACCAGGTCTGAAACCACACTGATAAGGTCCAATCAGTGTATCAATAAACGGCTTTAGACGTTCACAAATAATGAGGGACAGAACCTTATATGCGATGGGGAGGAGACTGATCCCGCGGTTGTTGGCGCAAACTGCAGGGTCTCCTTTTTTAAAGATTGTACAGAGAACACTTAGATTCCAATCGTCGGGCATGCTTTCGTCAACCCATTTACGGCACAGAAGTTGGTGCATGCACCTTACCAATTCTTCGCCTCCAGCCTTGAACAATTCAGCGGGCAGCTCATCAGCGCCTGGTGATTTGTTGTTCTTAAGCCTTCGTATGGCTAAACAGACTTCCTGTTGGGTCGGCGGGTCTATCTCTATGTTGTCGATTGGTGGCATCGTTACTTCTCTAGTGGCGGCATCCTGTTCGTCATCGCCTCCCAGTAGGTTGGAGAAGTAACTTCTCCATTTGTTAAGCGCCACTTGCGGATCTGTGACTATATTCCCGTGTTCGTCTTTGCATTGTGCGACTCTGGGCTTGAAACCTTCTGTTAATTGATTAATTTTTTGGTAAAATTTTCGAGTCTCGCTCATGCCGAATAACATCTCGACTTCCTCGCGCAAGCGCCTTTCCTGCTCATTATTTTTTCTCCTTAATAGGCGCTTCTCCTCTTTTCTTTTCTCCTTGTAAACAATTTTATCAGCATCCGCTCTCGTCTGCAGAAATGTCTTATACACCACGGTTTTCTCTGCAGTACCGCGTTGGCACTCCTCAACGTACCAGAACATTAAAAAAAATTAAAAGACATTATTTCTGGAAAAACATGACGAAGGACGTAACTAAATATGTCAAATCTTGTAAACAATGTCAATTAGCCAAAGTTACAACACATACAAAATCACCAATGACTCTGACTCCCACTCCAGCCACAGCGTTTGATATTGTTTTGGTAGATACAATTGGCCCTCTTCCAAAAACGGAACACGGCAACGAATATGTAGTTACACTGATATGCGATCTTACAAAATATCTAATAACTGTACCGATTCCTAATAAAAGCGCTAAAGTAGTAGCTAAGGCAATATTTGATAAATGCATTCTTTTGTTTGGACCCATGCGTACCCTTGTTTCAGACATGGGAACAGAATACACGAATTCCATCCTATCAGAACTATGCAAAAACTTTAAAATCATAAAATTAAATTCAACAGCTCATCACCATCAAACATTAGGGACAATAGAAAGAAACCACAGAACATTTAATGAATACATTCGATCTTATATATCAATAAAAAAAGACGATTCGGATGATTGGATGCAGTACTTCACGTACTGCTATAACATAACTCCTTCATCAGTTCACGACTATTGCCCATTCGAACTAGTTTATGGAAAGACACCACAAAAACTCCCTTTCACTACAAACAAAATTGACCCAATATACAATCTTGACGATTACGAAAAGGAAATAAAATACAAGCTACAGTTGGCACAACATAGAGCTAGCATAATGCTTAAAAGGCATAAAGAAATACAAAAACAAGGTATGACAAAGACAGTAAAATTTCAGAATTAAAAATTGGACAAAAAGTACTACTAAAAAATTAAACAGGACATAAGCTAGAAAACAAATATTTAGGACCATATGAAATAGTAAAAATAAATGAAAATAACAATATTACAGTTAAAGGTAAAAATTAAAAGCAACAAATTGTACATTAGGTCGGACATTTTATATATGGAAAAATGTAACGTCATACTGATACCCGCTTAAACGATGCACATTTGTGTATAAAACGCATAGCAAAAAAAAAATTTTGAGAAAAAAAAAGGTTTAGGGTCTGCGACTTGGACTTAAAGTTTATACCCATACGTACTGTTGCCTTGCCTACATTTTATTTAGTAGTTGGCGTAGACTTGGTTTGAAGTCATAACATTTGACAAAAAGGTACCATGATCATTGAAAAAAATAGTTTTTATATGACCAACACAATATGTAAATAAAATCGTATGTTTCAGGACTATATTGCGCTAGGCTATCAGGATATCTTTGAAGTCAGGTCCCACACTGAACTGAAGTGCTCCTGCAGCCGTTTCTGCAAATAGTCTATTTTTACTATGCTGCTTGTAAATAGACTTCTTCAGGATAGGCAAAAAAAAAAAAAGATCTAAATTCAAAATTAAAAATCAAAATTCTTTATTTATTATCGACAGAATTTCGATTTGGTGAACGGGACATACACGTAATATTTGTGGAAACTTGAGCTTAAAACATGATACAAATTTTTAATTTTTTAATTTATTATGTACACCCTAAAAGTAATCGTTTAAGTTGGTATCAGTTATATTTTTTATCGGCGTCCACCCTATTGTACATGCTAATCAAATAAAAATATTAAATTCAAAAAAAAAAAAAAAAAATTTTAGTACATACTTTGTAATAGATTAAAAAAAAAATTATACGTAATACTTTTTTTCCAAAAAGTGTAACATAGTTTTAGTCTTATTAATACGCAAGCTTAATTCTAATTAATCCAGAAGCATAATTTTAGGCTTAAGAATGTTTAGGAACAACTTTGAAAGCTCAAAAGAAGACAAAACCAGCTCTAACGATATTAAACAGCACATCAGATCCCACCAACTAAACTTAGATAAGCAACTAACGGTAATCCTTAGAACTTAAGATCCACCATGTATTGTAAGTTAGCCCCATAAGACTCCATGTAACAGAATGGTATAAAAAGGGGAGCGCTGAGCCCTCGAATAAATTAATTGCATTGCTCCATGCAACACAGCACAACCAAACCACTCGCCTATTCCATTACACTGTCTACCTATCGAAAATATCTCGATAAGGCGTCGATGGATTTTGTTTTATGGCGATTTTCGTGATCAGCGGGCAAATTTACTTTAAAAAAAGTTTGTTTGGCGCTTTGGGGAAAAATACTGTCGAGCAGTGTTATCATGATACAATAAAATCATGGCATCATGGCTGCTTATAATAATATTGAATTACACAGTTCTACAAATTGTGACCTTTGTGAGTATCCCGAGCATTGTTAACAATTCCTGCATGCCTACTCGCTGATTACGAGATGGCATGCAAAGCCATATCTTTGTTTCCGTTTCCTAGATATTCGAAAAAACTAATTTTCCGACTTTTGCCATTTTAGAATTTTCGTAGGCCATACTAAGCAATAATTGCTAAGTTTATGAGCTTCTAGGACAGTACACATATCAATGCAACTGAGAAAATCAAAACGCATATAACTATTGCCAACGGTGTCGTAATTTTTTGTGCTCATCTGGACGTTGACGTACAATGCAGTACGATTTTCAAGTGGCCCTATGCGACACCAAGCCAAGACCTGTTACGCGCGAACCGCAGGCAAATAGTAGCCCAAAAATGGTAGCCGAACCATTGAGGCGGAGACACAAACGTATGAGATGAAAGCGAAGAAAAACATAAAGAAATGTCAACTACGGGCTAAATATGTTAAAATGCTGATTTTAAGCGTGAAGAGAAGCTTCGAGTTGATTACTCAGTAAGTTTATTGTGCTCAGCTGAGAACACAGAGTTCTTGCAAGCTTAGTTAATTGTTACAACGATTTAGCTGATAGGGGTATAAAATTGCGAGTCATCTAATAAGTGAGGTCAGAGGTTAGTTTGACCACATATCAGAGAAGAGTCGATTTCACCATTAATCAATCTATCAATATAAAATTGCACCAAGCATAGCTCTACGGTTAATGAGGGGGCTACGTTAATCAAGTAACCTACTAAGAGTATGATGTAAAGCAGACCTCAGGATTCGGTTTAAAACAACGAGCAAACAATAAAAAGCTTTGCACAGATTCAAATTAATCAGAGAAGAAGAATTGCTGAGTGTGGTTCTAAAAAATGTCATAAGCTTACACTTAGAACTGTTAAGGTTTAGTAGGTTATCTTTACACAGAATGAAGTGCATCCAAGTTCACACCGTTAAGCAGGAGATTAAACATGGTTATGATATATTAAACATAGTTATGTCAGCGTACATAAAGTTTGTGAGTCAACTGATGGAAGATCATTTTATAAAAGAGTGTAAAAGCAATGGACCCAAGTGACTTGGGGCACACCAGAAGGTAACCTGGATTGGTGTGGAATATGAGATTACTAAAAAGAACTTTTTGTGTTTCGAACCCAGGTAATCAGAGATCAGTAAGAAGGTTGGTTGGAAAACATTAAACTCAGTTTGAGAAACAGCAGCAGTGATTAGCCAGAATCAAAAGCCTTACTAAAATCGGTATAAATCACGTCGGTTTGTATTATAGAATCCCTTTGATCACTAATGATGTAAGCTCTAATAAGTTAGTTGTAGTGGATCAAACGCTTCCAAAGCCATTGATAGGGCGAAATAATGGAACTGCATAAATGCTGCAGTGAGATGTCATAATTCTTAAGCTTTCGGAATTGCAGACAACTTTGAAATACCTCTATAATTCTCATCAGACTTATTTTTTGTGAGAATGATAAGGGATTCATTCTTAACACTTGTAGAAATGGATCGGAACCAGAGACAATTCAGTAATTTATGATTAGGCTTACAAATTCGCATCAGCGCAAAACCTAAGTGATACTGTAGCCCGGGTACTCCGTCGGGTCCCAGTGCATAGACAGGTTTTACAGAGTTAAGATCACAAAGAAGAGAGCTTTTAGTTATCACAGGGCTAAAAATACAATTAGATTTATTTAGCCGGACGGGGTATGGTTGATTCGCCAGGAAAGCCAGTGGTTGATATGTTGACGTAAAAAACTGCGCAAACAAATCTATGGCTGATCTATGTTCTTTCACATTACCGTAGCGCACAGATGAAGTTAAAGTGGATGATTTGCGTTTAGAGTTAACAAAAGGAATAAAACTGCTTAGGATTTTGAGTGCAAAAGCCTGCATCGATTGGAACAGTCTTTTGTAACCCTGTGCATTAGCACGACAAAGTCAAATTTTTATTTATTTATAGCAATTTTGTCAAACTAAACCATTTGCTACAAGCCATTGTATTTGTCGGACATTTATTGGCGTCATATCATCGCTATAGTTCAAACTAGACCTACCAAAAAGAGTGCTTTTAACAGAAACGACAGCTGCATCGGCAACGCCGGCAAACGCCTTCTTGCAACCAGAGAAACGCAAGTGCAGCGATTGTCTCGGGGACGGTGAAAATAAACACATAATGTTAGCGATCATGGAGATGAGCAAAAATTTCGAGTTAAAGCTAGAACATGGAAGATAAGCTGGCAACAAAAACCGACATTGAAGAGATAAAGGGTCCAGCTGGGCGGGGTGACACAAAATAGAAACACTACAGCTTATCAAGCCCTCAAAAGAATAAATGCTGAAAGGAGGAAGAGCAGAATGAAAAGGAAATTAAAACGACTAGTGGAACAAAGCAGAGACAAAACAACAGTCATTAAGGGCCTACATAAAAGTAATGCAACCACTGATGGTTAAGAATTTTCTACATGATAAACTTGAGGGTGTTACAGCGGTTCGAAGCACGAGAGTACTATTTGAAAGGAACTCCAGGGTGGGAGTACTTGCAGGAGCAGAAACCGCGGAAATGGTGGGATCAGCCCTTCGATGTGGAAAAAAGCTGCAAGATTAAAATCTTCATGAAAAAGATCTTAGTATGAAGCATGAGCATAAAAAATTACTACTACAACTTAAAAAGAATTAATTCCATATAAACAATCGTCTGAAGTGCTGGTAA
>JAEIGQ010000369.1:0-135137 GCA_018904275.1 Lordiphosa clarofinis
TTTCCCTGACCACATACGCCCCCATTAGGTCCAGAAGATCTATGACTAGAAGTTCTGAACCACCACCAACAGTTTAATCTCAACAAACTGACCGAGCAACTGCGCGAGCAAGCACCGAAGCACTGATTTTACGCGCACGCAAACTCAACAAATCCATCGAAACCAAGCCGACTGTGTATCATGTATCAAACAGTATTAAAATTTTCCTCAGTAGTTAATATAATAAACAGGGACCGTAACTGTTATAAGTTTTATAATAAAAATTGAGACTTAACAGTTATTTCATAACTTTAAAAATAAAAACTTTTTTTAACTGTTATTTTATAATTTTTATATAAAAGTTTGTAAATAACAGTTATTTTTAACTTTTATTCATCAAAATGAACTAAAATTTCCAACTCTATTTCACAGTAGTATTATCTTATGCTGAAAGTGAGTACTAAGAACGGATTTTGAAAAATTCTGTCGGGAAATATGGAAAATTCGCGGTTTTTTGTTTTTTATCCGATCAAGTTCAAACTCATTTTCAAAGATCTATATGAAAATTCAACAACAACTGCATACCAATCTTCCAGAAAATTCACCCCGCTGGGTGGAAAGTGGGTGGTCAAGGTTGTATGGGCGAAACTATAGTTGCCAGCGATTAGCGTCAAACTCATTTTCAAAATTACACATAATAAATATTTCAAATAATTTGACACATGTTTTCCCGATTTTGGAAAATCCGAGGAAAATGGCCGGAAAATTATGAATGCAAAAAACTATTTATCATACGATTGGCTTGAAACTCGGTTTGTAGGTATATAATACGAAATAGTTTAAAATGATATATTCCGAAGTTGAGAAACTTGACCCGACGGTCGAAAAATTCTGCATGAAAAAAACTATTCTTCATCCGATTGGCTTGAAACTCGGTTTGTAAGGACAAAATACGAAATATTTTGAAATGTGATTTTTCAATGTCGGAAAAGCCGCCCACGAGGAAAATGGCCGGAAAATTCAGCATGCAAAAACTATTTATCATACGATTGGCTTGAAACTCGGATTGTAAGGTCAAAATGAGAATTTATTTTGTTTTTAATTTTTCGATGTTGGAAATACCGCCGGGATGCTCACTGGGAAGTTAAAGTGGGTGGGAAGAGGATGTAAAGTGGGTGGAATGTGGTGGGAAGTGGGAGGGATGTGGGTGGGATGTTAATGGGAAGTGGGCTGGAAGTGGGATGTGGGCAAGTGGTGGGATGTAGGTGGGAAGTGGGTGGGATGTGGGTGGAATGTGGCGGTAAGTGGGAGGGATGTGGGTGGAGAGTGGGTGGGAAGTGGATGGAAAGTGGGTGGGATGTGGGTGGCAAGTGGGTGGAAATGTGCGGGAAGTGGTTGGGATGTGGGCCTGAAGTAGGTGGTAAGTGGGTGTGCGTTGGTTTTATACTGTTGAAGGCGCAGCGAAGCGTGACGGGCTATTTGCTAGTTCTATATAACGACATAACAAAACAATGAATAGAAACAACATTTTTCAAGAACATCACACAATTTGTTTCAATATTTACATTCTACATAAATTTTCCTTTATTTTCCATATTTTACATTTAATTTTTATTCGCGGGGTGATAAATGGCACAAGCTTAATCTTGCGTCACCGTTTCTCGTTTTGAACAGAACAAGCAGCTGACTTTGACTTTGCACCCCTGCGAAAAATCGAGGGCTGCACTGATAGCAAAACGCTTAGTGGATTTAATATGTATACCTAATGTATGCTATTTAAGAATAATTGATTGAAATCACGATTTGTTTCCATAAAAATTTTGAATTTTAGTGGCAGGAGGCGTTAGTATATAGACCAGCACAGTGGCTGGAAAACTAAGCCAGAGCACTACAACATCCCAAGTGGCCCATCTGATGCAGAAGATCGCCGCACTGGAGAGGGAGTTGTGCAGTGCAAGGGCAAATGAAGGACATTCCAGTGTGGCTACCGATCCCGTTATATCAAGTAATGCTGGAGTGAGCAGGACAGCTAGCACGCCGACGCCATCTTGTAGTGAAAATTTACCGCAGCAATTGAGCGGGAATTTGTTTATTTATTTATTCGCCAATTGAACAATGCTCTTTACTGGCTACACTAATTTTACTTTTTTAATTTTAACTTAATGTCTAAAAGTGGAAAGGTACTCTGCAACACAATTTTAATTGCAGTTTTATTGAGATCAAATTCAAATCGCATGCTGGTGGGTAAGGAGTTAAAGTTCTTATGGGCCCTTCATTAAGAAAATAATTGGTTCGGGAAAATTGGTTGGAGAAGGGTTGAAAGGTACGAAGATTTCTGCTTGGAACATTGAAATTTATCATGCCTAACAAGGTGGGACAGTCAATGCACCCTAAGACAAGGTCATTTCGAAATCTATCCGTCTATCTTCAAGAGTTGAGAGATGCAGCAGTGCACATCTACCAAAATATGGCGGCAAAGGATGTTAAGTTGACTGGCATGGCGCTTGACAAATCCCAACATAGAATAGGCCCTTGGCAAAATATAATTTGTATGCTCATTGAACAGAAATTTTTTGTCAAATTTCACTCCCAAATCAATGGCCTCAACCCGGCTCGATAAAGTTTGGTTAGAAATGGAATAAGTGGCCGGAATATTGTAGAAGCATTTGCTATATCTAACAATAAAGCATTTGTTGAGATTTAAAGGGAGTAAATTGAGAACACACCACGAACTGACCCTATAAAAATTAGATTGCAGCAGTCGACTATCACTAATGGATTTAATAGATCGAAAAGTTTTAAGATCAATAGCATCAGTATAAATAACGTCCAATTGACAGCGTTTGTCAAAGGAGCTGTTGCAATAATTACAGAAGACAACTAAATTAGATGTAGTGGAGCGACCTGGCAAAAAACCATGTTGGTTTGGGTTAATGTACAACTTTACCACAAAAGACATCTGTTTGGCTACAATTCGTTCACAGAGCTGAGATATAATGCTAAGCTTAGCAATGGGTCGGTAGTAAGGTACCTCCCTCTTGATACCAGACTTGAACACAGGTGTGACAGTAGCAATTTTCCATTTTTCAATAAATCGGCCAGTTGTGAGTGACATTGAGAATATGGTTATGAGTGGCTCACATAGCACACCAATGCAATGCTTCAGAAAAAACGAAGAAATTCCATCGCAATCTGGGTAATACGAGTCATCGCAACTCACTAGAGCTTGGAAGATGGGTATTAAGCAAGTGGGGAATTGAACTCAGACTATTCAGATCATTCCATGAATCAGAGGATTCAAAGTTAGAACAGAAAAATTTGGCGAACAATTTTAAAATACCAAGGTCTCACGTTGCAACTAAGTCATCCAGTGTCACAGATGGGGGTATTGGAGAATTTGCCTTTTTCGAGTTAACAAATCGCCAAAACAATCTAGGGTTAAGTTTCAAGCCATTCTCAACATCCGCAGTATATCTATATACATAAAGTGATAAGATATTGATGCTGATCATCAGCCTAGGAGCTAAACCGTAATAGTTAGAAATTTCAAAATTTCACAATAACTTCCTATAGTGATCGGACATTGTGCTAAGCAGGGACCGTAACGATTATAACGTTTTGTTAAACAAATTAAGAAATAATAATTATTTTTTGATATTTATCATAAAAATTATTTTTAATTTTTTAAAATTTATTTAAATAATAAAAAATAAAAATAATTATTAAATTTCAATTTTTTTTATGAAAATTAAATTATTTGTCAACTTTTATAATAGAAATTGAAAATAAGAGTTATTTGGCATTTTTTATTATAAAAATTGAATATAAAAATTTAATTCAAATATCTTTTGAACCGAGGGAGCCAGACCATATATCGGCCTATATAAATGATCTACACATCAATACCTTTCAGTTGATATATAATATGTATGTACAAGCGGAGTCGAAAATAAGTAATGCCCGCAAGCATACCAAGATCATTCTTGCATTCAATTTAACGTCTTGCGCTCATTTTCCGAACCTAAGTCAATCACAAAAAAACTTATCCAGTGTAGATTTGGTGACTAGGTGACCAATTAGCTGCTGGTGGATATACCGACGCTGTCCAAGTAGGATCTGGCTGCGACGATCTGATCCGGGGTGTATTTGCCAATCGGGTTTGGCAGAGGTTGATGTTGTTGTTGCTGGTGTTGTTGTGGCCACTTATGTGTGGCAGACGACGATGGGATGGCTGGCCAAGTAGGGTCTGACCACGATTCCAAATAAAGGCGACAACAAAGGCGAGGAATTCAAATTATGTGCGACTTATCACTTGCGCGTTTAATTTCAGAGAGAGATCAATTAGGGATTATTTACACACTAATCTAAATTAGCCTAACGAGTTTTCAAGGGTGCGCAGCCCTTAGCACTGGGTTCGGTAGCAATTTATCCATTCATGACTTAGTGACTTAAAATTACAAATTCTTGTTGGCTAACGCCAACATCCAGGTTCAAAATAAATTTGTTAGGTCATAGTAGCTCTTAAATAGAATTGTTTGAATTTTAACTATGCCTCCTGTGACGAACATAAAACAGTCAAACCAAGTCAATTTGGTTGAAGTTGAAACCTTCCATTTTTTACTAAAATGCCAATAACTTCTTAATTCTTGATCGGATTTTAATGAGTTATGTGGTTGTATTCTTAATAGATAAATCTTTAGTGACCAGCAATAAAATAAATTTTACACAATTTTTTTCGTGGTGAAAATCGCACTTAAAATCTAGCTTTTTTTTAAAAAGTGATCAATTTAATGCAGATTTGCCGATAAAAGTCTTTATTACGCCGAAGTCCAGCACCGGATTAAGAAGTGGTGTATGAATGAATGATAGGGCGTTCAATTACCTTCCAAGAGAGCATGTCCATTTTATAATGAAAGACACGATACTGAAGATATACGCATTTTTCTAAACGTACTTTATTCACAAATCGAAAAACTAGCTTTTCCGCGATTTCTCGAAAACGGCCCCATAAAAAAATTTGCGGATTGGATTTTTGGACTCAGCAAATGGATTTACATACGAAATGACTGCCAGATGGTCGGGATCGGAAATGCTGTAAACTAGTGTAATTATAATTTGTATGGGAATAATGTTATTTTTCATCCGATTGACTTGAAACTTGGTTTTTAATCATAGTACGCGAAATAATTCGACACGTGTTTTCCCGATTTTGGAAAATCCGCCCACAAGGAAAATGGTCGGAAAATTCTGCATACAAAAAACAATTTCTCATCCGATTGGCTTGAAATTCGGTTAGAAATCAACGTAGAATAAATTGAAATGTGATTTTCCGACGTTAGAAAATTTGACCTGAAGGTCGGAAAATTTCCGGAAAGTTCTACATGCGAAATAACTATTTCGAAATTCGAAATAATTTGAAATGTGATTGTTCAATATGGGAAAATCCGCCCACGAGGTAAATGGCAGGAAAATTCTGCATGGAAACAACTATTTTTTTATTTTTGACTTGAAACTCGATTTGAAAGGATAGAATACGAAATAGTTTGAAATGCGATTTTCCGATGCTGGAAAATTTGACCTGACGGTCGGAAAATTCCCGAATTCTGCATGAAAAAAAGCTAGTTTTCATCCGATTGGCTTGAAACTCAGTTTTTAAGGTCAAAATGACAATTCATTTTGTTTTTATTTTCCGATGATGGAAATACCGCCGGGATGCGCACTGGGAAGTGGTTGGGAAGTGGATGGGATGTGGGTGGAAAGTGGGTGGGAAGTGGACGGGAAGTGGGTGGGAAGTGGACGGGAAGAGGGCGGGAAGAGTGTGGTATGCGGGTGGCAAGTGGGGGGAATGTTGGTGGGAAGCGGGCGGGAAGTTCGTGTGCGTTGGTTCTATACAGTTGAAGGCGCAGCGAAGCGCGACGGGTTATTTGCTAGTATCTCTATATCTATAAAAGAGAGTGTCCTGATTCACTGACTGACTGACTGACTGATTGGCAATCATCGCACAGCCCAAACGGTAAGAGATAGAGGGCTGAAATTTTCACAGGAGTTTCTGTTGGTGGTGAAAGTGCGTACTAAGACGGGGTTTTGAAAAATTCCACCTGGAAAAGCGGAAAAGCGTCGGAAAAGTTTGTATGGAAAAAATGCTATTTTTCATCCGATTGACTTGAAACTTGGTTTGTAAGCTTAGTACGCGAAATAATTCGACACGTGTTTTCCCGATTTTGGAAAATCCGCCCACGAGGAAAATTCCCGGAAAATTCTGCATGAAAACAACTATTTTTCATCCTATTGGCTTGAGACGCGGTTTGACAGGAAGGTAGATGAAATAAATTGAAATGTGATTTTCCGAAGTTGGAAAATTTGACCCAACGGTCGGAAAATTCTCGGAAAACTCTGCATGAAAAAAACAATGTTTTGGCTTGAAACTCGGTTTGTAAAGACAAAATACGAAATAATTTGAAATGTGATTTTTCAATGTCGGAAAATTCGCCCACGAGGAAAATGGTCGGAAAATTCTGCATGCAAAAAACTATTTTTCGTCCGATTGGCTTGAAAATCGGTTTGAAAGGACAGAATACGAAATAGTTTGAAATGTGATATTCCGAAGTAGGAAAATTTGACCCAACGGTCGGTAAATTCCCGGAAAATTTCGCATGATTGGCTTGAAACTCGGTTTGTAAGGACAAAATACGAAATAAATTGAAATGTGATTTTTCAATGTCGGAAAATCCGCCCACAAGGAAAATGGTCGGAAAATTCTGCATGCAAAAAACTATTCTTCATCCGATTGTCTTGAAACTCGGTTTGAAAGGTCAAAATCGGAATTAATGTTTGTTTTTATTTTCCGATGTTGGAAATACCGCCGGAAAGCCCACTGGGATGTGGGTGGAAAATGGGTGGTAAGTGGATGTAAAGTGTGGAGAATGTACCGGAATTGGGAGCGATGTGGGTGGGATGTGGGAGGGATGTGGGCGGGAAATGGGCGGGAAGTGGGTGGTATGTGGGAGGGAAGTCGGCGGGAAGTGGGTGAGATGTGGGTGGGAGGTGGGTGGGATGTGGGCGGGAAATTGGCGGGAAGAGGGCGGGAAAGGGCATGAAGTGGGTGGTATGTGGGTGGGAAGTGGGTGGGATGTGGGCGGGAAATGGGTGGTAAGTGAGTGTGCGTTGTTGTACTAATGAAGGCGCAGCGAAGCGCGACGGGTTATTTGCTAGTCTCTATATATATAAAAGAAAGTGTCCTGATTCACTGACTGATTGGCAATCATCGCACAGCCCAAACGGTAAGAGATAGAGGGCTGTAATTTTCACAGGAGTTTCTGTTGGTGGTGAAAGTGCGTACTAAGACGGGGTTTTGGAAAATTCCACCCGGAAAAGCGTCGGAAAAGTTTGAATGGGAAAAATTTTATTTTTCATCCGATTGATATGAAGCTTAGTTTGTAAGCATAGTACGCGAAATAGTTCGACACATGTTTTCCCGATTTTGGAAATATGGAAAAATTAACCTGACGGTCGGAAAATTCCCGGAAAATTCTGCATGAAAACGACAATTTTTCATCCGATTGGCTTAAAACTCGGTTTGTAAGGTCAAAATGAGAATTAATTTTTTTTTATTTTTGTGGGTGGGATGTGGGTGGTAAGTGTGTGGGATGTGGGCTGTGGGCTGGAAGTGGGTGTGCGTTGGTTCTAGACTGTTGAAGGCTCAGCGAAGCGCGACGGGTTATTTGCTAGTCTCTCTATATATAAAAGGAAGTGTCCTGACTGATTCACTGATTCATTGATTCACTGACTGATTGGCAATCATCGCACAGACTAATAAGCGTCGAAAATTTTGTATGGAAAAAATGTTATTTTTCATCTGAATGACTTGAAACTTGGTTTATAAGCATGGTTAGACCTTACAACTTCGGAAAATAACATTTCAATTTAATTCACCTACATTCCTTTCAAACCGAATTTCAAGCCAATCGGATGAAAAATAGTTATTTGCATACATAATTTTCCGGCCATTTTCCTCACGGGCGGATTTTCCGACATTGAAAAATCACATTTCAAATTATTTCGTATTCTATCCTCACAAACCGCGTTCCAAGCTAATAGGATGAAAAATAGTTGTTTTCATGCAGAATTTTCCGGGAATTATCCGACCGTCAGGGCAAACTTTCCAACTTCGGAAAATCACATTTCAATTTATTTCACCTACTTTTCTTTCAAACCGATTTTTTTATTTATTTATTTATTTGGTAAACAATGATCTGCTAACTTAAAACAATTGGCAATAGTAATACAAAGTTGTTTAGAGTAATAGGTTAGAGGTTAGATACTTCAAGGTGTTCATAAATTTCACTTAAAATAACATTAAAAGATTTTTCAAACGAAAAAAATAAAAGAAAGAGAATTATAATTATAATATATATATATGTCGTTCCCAATGACCCTGTCCACATATGCTGAATTTTGGAGAATTTTATCTTAAGCCAGTAAAAACTTAGTTAAAATTGTTGTAGTTGTGTGTTGCAAGTACAAAAGTACCCATTAAACGCGAACCGAGGGTGGATTTGAAAAACTGGGTATGAGGTGATGCTTACAAAGGTGCTTTTATCATAATTTATTGGTCTTATGCCGGGCTTTTAAAAAAAGTTGGATTTTGTCGAACTGTGTAATTAGAGCATAAGACACGAAAAGGTTCATGAAGGGCATAGTTGGACCTGCAGAGTGGCAAACGTAGTGGCCGGAATGTACGGGTGAACCTTGAGGGTACTGTAAATTCTATAGAAGTGAGGAGCGATTGAGAGTCTACCAATCCGGGAAGAAGTTTCGTGGACGAATAGGACACCATTGCATATTCTGCGGTGATGCATAGATTGAAGATCAATTAGTTTTAACCTCGATCGGTACGACGGTAAATGCCTATTGGGGTCCCAATGCAGATTGCGAAGAGCGAAAATTAGAAATTGTTTCTGGACAGATTCGATTAGCGATTGCTGCTCTTTGTACTGTGGGCCCCATACACTAGAGCAGTATTCCAAAATAGGGCGTACTAAGGATATGTACAATGATTTAGTTGTGTAAGGGTCATCAAACTCTTTGGACCAACGCTTAATAAATGTCAGAACACCTTTGGCTTTATTTACTGTAGCTGCGATATGGCTGTTAAAACACAATTTCTGGTCAAATAGTATACCAAGATCGTTTACATGTGTAATACGGTCCAGGGTATGATTCCCTATAGAATAGGAGACAACGTGAGGTGAGCTGCGGGAAAAAGTCATAATTTGGCATTTGGAATGTTTCAAGAAAAGAAGATTATTTGAACACCAATTCTCCAGTTCATTAAGGTCTAGTTGAAGGCGCGTGTGCAAGAACCAATCGGCGTATGGTAGACAGATTTTAACGTCATCTGCATACATAAATACAGTTGAGTACGATATGACTTGTGGGAGGTCATTTACAAAAAGGACAAAAAGCAACGGGCCTAGGTGACTGCCCTGTGGGACACCTGACGTCATGTTCACAACTGTTGAAAATACATTGTTAAATAATACCCGTTGTGTACGATTTGATAAATAAGCCGAGATCCAGTTCAATAAGTTTGGTGGAAAACCCAAAAGTGACAATTTGTGCAGAAGAAGAGCATGATTAACTGAATCGAAGGCCTTGCTAAAATCAGTAAAGACGACATCAGTTTGTGACCGGCACTGAAAACTGCGATTTATCAGTGATGAAAACTCAAGAAGATTTGTCATCGTCGATCGACGTTTAACAAAACCATGTTGAGAAGGAGATATGAGGTTGCTACATAGGTGCTGCAGTTGGAAGGTGATCAACTGCTCAAGCAGTTTTGGGATAGCAGAAAGCTTAGCAATGCCTCGATAATTCTCGACATTCAAACGAGATTCTTTTTTATGAAGTGGAATAATATAAGATTCATTCCAAATCTGTGGGAGACAAGACTGTTTCAAAGATAGATTAAATAGATAGGTAATGGGTGAGCACAAAGCTCCTGCACAGTACTTCATAATACAACTTGGGACGTTGTCAGGACCAGCAGAGAAAGAGATATCAATCGAGGACAAACTTTGCAAAACGTCACATTCATTAAAATAGGAAAGAAAAATATTATTCGCCTGAGGTAGAGAGTAAGGATATGGAGAAGAAGAACAGTTGTAGGATTGTGCTGAGTAAGTCGTTTGAAAGAATGAGGCAAATAGATTAGCAATATTAAGATCAGAAGATTCAGTTTTATTCTGATAGTGAAGGGACGGAGGAAATGCATTCGACTTGCGTTTAGAGTTAACGAATGTATAGAATTGTTTTGGATCATTCCGAAAATTAATCCTGCATTGTGAGAGGTAATCAGCATAGCATTGGGTGTTAATGGTAAGAAATTCAGAACGAGCTGAAGAGTAAAGCGCAAAGTCTACTGACGAACCTGTTTTCTTATATTTTTTGAAAAGTCTAGATTTCTTGTTATTTAGGTACGACAAGTGCGGTGTGAACCAAGGAGGCTTAGATGACGGTGTCACCCTAACCTCAGGAACGTATGTATCAAAGGCCAAGTAAAGGGTTTGATAAAATGCTTTGACTGCAGAATTAATGAGGGTGAATAAGTGTAAGAATGACCAGTCAACTGAAGAAAGATGAAGATTTAGTTCGTGAAAATTAGTCTTACGAAAACACTTCACACGTCTGGATGCTACTGAACTGTCAATTTCCACGGGGATAATGGTCTCCACAGAGATCGAGATGGATGGATGGTAGCAACCTTCAGGCAGGGATACAGGGTTAGCTCTGGCTACCGCTGCAAGGGAAGCATCACTAACAAAGATCAGATCGAGCAGCCTTCCACGGTTATTTTGAACTGAGTTAATTTGAACTAGAGAAATTTCGGTTAGACCGTCAATAAATTCATGTTCGGTATCAGGGAGTAAAAGGTTTGAGTCATCGCAAGGCAGCCATGATAAATGGGGAATGTTGAAATCTCCAAGCACTATAATTTGATCGGAGTGTCCTAATACAGACATCACGAGATGAATTGCGGAAAGATGGCACAAATAGGTATTTAAATCAGATCTTGGAGGAATAAAAGAACAAGTCAGGAAGATGTTTGCTTTACCAGTGCAGACTTTGACCGCAATAAACTCGATGTCATGAGTATTGTCAAACGGAAACAACTCAGATGAGAAATCATTTTTTATTGCAAAAGAACACCGCCAGCAAATGATGGTCGGTCCCTTCTGTAGGTAGTGTAGTTGTGCACAAAAATTTCATGATCAGAAACGGAAGAATTCAGCCAGGTTTCAGTTAAAATAAAAGCATGGGCGTCGAACGAGGCACTATTAGTGTGAAGTCGACTAAGTTTACCTAAAAGACTGCGGACATTTTGGTAGTGAATAGAAAAGATACAGCTTAGTTTTTTGAGTTTTTTGAATTTGCAGGATTAGGACTCAGGGGTGATTCATCACTTCGAAATTCATGTACAATAGTATACTCCGGCCAGAGTGCAGGTTCAAGTGCCCTAGAAAGAAGTGTTTCAGGAAGGAAAATTTTAAAAGTAGAAATTTTACGAGAATACTTCAATTTATATTTCAATACTGAAATATCTGCAGGGTCGGCTTGAAGATTAAGATGAAGATGGTTTTTGACTTCATCTACTGTAGCATCGGGCAGAAGTCGGGAGACGAAAATAGCTTTTCGAGAAACAACTGCCCCGCGTAGCAATCCAGAGGATCGCGATGGAGGTGCCACGGCCTTAAGAGGTCTCAGAACGGCGTTAGAGGTACTTGCAGGGGCAGCAGTATAGTTATTGTTTTTATTATTAGTATTACTGGCTCCATTGGCGACAACAAAATTAGGAGCAGTAGCAGCATTATTGGTCGCAGCACATGAAACCGCAGCAGCCAGGGTGCCAGCATCCGAAGCGCCAATACAAGAAGCAGCAAATGTAGGGGGAACCGGAACATCTATAAAGGCAACATCCGCGGGAGCGTCGCATTGTTCGGTACAAGTAATATCCATTAGCAGAGTGCAACCTGTATAATATTAGGCGTAGTATTGTGTTGTATCACCGTTCCAGTAGGTGTATAAAAGGTTGCAGCATCTTGCTCCGGTAGTGATAAGGCATTAAGATGAGGAGTAATCAGCGATTCAGTTGGATCGGAAACAAGTTGTTGTTAGGGATTTTTCTTTTCGGAGATTCGCTCAGCTGTTTTAGGACAACAAACTGCGATTCCAGAGTGAGAAATGTCTCATTTAGAGAAGAGAATTTCTTTCCAACCTCCAAGAATCCAGTCCTAGTTTGCCTCATAAAAGTCCGCATTTCAATGTCACGACATGCCAGACATGACCAGGTTAATCCAATCCTTTTGGAAATAAGATCGTTGAGCCGACCATTGTACCCAGCACCGGCGCATTTTATGTGAGAGCAGTTATCGCATAGCCAACAGATTAGGTACGAATCTCCACTAATCGTACCACCAAATTCACATTTGCTAGCAGAGCAAGCGAGACTCATTATGTGCAGGCAGAACAAAACCAATTTAACAGAACCAAATATGTAAATATAAGAGCTGGAGCCAAAATAAGAGCAGCAGGTTTGACAAACGGTGACGGCGTTCGGTTAACTTCAGTAAGAGCAATACAGCAAGAGCAGATACAGCAAACTTCACTTGTGCTTTCGAGGGAGTAAGACGCTCAGTAGCTTAGCGATCCAACGGTAAAACGCACGAGAGCGGTAGACACAAGAGAGAGAGATGCACGAAATGAAGAGATTGCAGTTCAATACTGTGAACAAACAACAACACTTGATATGCTTCAGTTTTTGTTTTTGCGTTTATTGCCACAATATATATGCAATTAATATTGTAATTAATGTTCAAAGTCTCTGTTTTGAAATTTAGTTGTTGTTATGAAAGGCGTTCGTTAACTGGATAGAAAATCCAAATTAAAGACAATTGTTCACAATGTAACACGACAACCAGAAATAAAGTGCAGTAGCGGGAATAAAACACGTCCGACTTGATCAACAGCTGGTTCAGATGTTAATCCGATTCTATGTAATATGCTTAAGATATTCAAATTTTCCATAAATTGGAAAGCTACTTGCAATGGTATAGCCCAATGAGGTTGTAGAGTACAATATTTAGTTTTAAATAGTAAATCTTTGTATGGAATCAATTTCTGCTGTTAAATTCGACAACTTTCGACCCAGGTGGATGAAAATATCTGTTAATTCGCATCTTTATTAATTATAAGAAATGCATTTTTATTTATTTACCTATAAGCACACAAAACAAACAAAACACATTAAGGCAGGTCAAAACACACCGCGTCTCCTCTTTCAGCTGAGTTAGCATACTACACACACGTCAGTCGATGAGCCAATTCGTCAGTAACTCAAACTTCTGCTGACAATGCAACTGCCCTCTGCATGCAACTAAGGAAGTTGCTGACCATTGCAATCACCTAATTTCTACACACGCCAGATCAACACTTTCACTAATCAATATGACCCATTGTTAGCATATAAATAGCCGTAAGTTTGCTTAATAAAATCAGTCTCAGTACTACCAAAGAACTGTTTCTCATTTCTTCCATCGCTCCCAGCAGAGAATCTGTCGCTGTGTCTTCAGACTCTCAATTGTGCGCATCAAAGGATACCCTCTCCGCAGTCCAATTGGTTTAAGTGCTAGTTGCGACGACCAATTGCAATCAGTTTATGTACTGTATGCATCCCAGCTTAATACACAATACAAAAAAGTCAAGCCACGCAGTTCATGTACTGTCTGCAGCACTTACACTACACACAAACATTTTGGTGACCCCGACCTAGAACCAAAAATAAATCACCAAAAAACATTTTGGTGAAAGTTGAAATCCCGAAGAAGTTGTCAACCGGGCGACAAGGATCTCAACTCGATCAATCTGAGCTGAAATAGTCGTTTTAATTTGTCAACTGGGCAAATATTGAAAGACTCAAGCACAGAAACACCTAACCACTCACCAACAAACATTTGGTGATGTTCTAATAACTGGTGACCTTAATTGTAACATGTTGACAGAAAGAAATTTAGCTGACGAAATGGCTGCATTGGGGTTAGATCTGGTAAACACGACAATACCTACACATTTCTCAAAGACTACTGACACATTATTGGACGTGAAAAAGAAAAGATTATGTTGTATGATCAGATTTCAGTGCCAGTATTTTCGAAACATGATCTAATTTTCTTGACATACAACTTTAACCATTAATCAAAGTGAAGAAATTATTTGGTACAGAGATTTTAGGAAGATTGATTATAGGCAGCTTAGTGAACAATTTATATCTTATGACTGGGACTCAATATATAGACTTGCCGACGCTAATTTACAAATAAAGCAACTTCATTTATTTACCGAAAATCTATTTGAAAGCTGCACAGAAAAAAAAGATCACGATATTTAGTATCATACGGGTATTTTCAGTATCAAATCGGCCTTCATCTGAAATAAATATCAAGATGATATTATAGCGTCGATATGTTTTGGTGGAAATAGTATCACATCGATATGAAATATTGATATTTTTTCGATATTATTAAAGATAGGGCTGATCTTTGATCTTTTTTTTTCTGTGTGTGTACCTTTGCGTAGAAAACAGATTAAACCAATTCAAAAACCATGGTTTGATCAGAACATAGCCGGTTATATCTCGCAAAGGGATACAGCTTATAAAAAATGGAAGAGATACAAGACTGACGAGCATCATCGAAGATTTAAATTATTAAGAAAAACCGTCAATAATTTAATAATGACTGCTAAGCAATCGTATTATTCGGCGAAATTTAGTGAAGCTATCACGACTGGACAAACCTGGAGTGAGCTAAGGAAGTTTGGTATTGGCAAACAAAAAAGTCGAGATAAAATAACTGCCAACGTTAATGATCTGAATCGTAATTTTGTGCAATCTGAAGTACCTGAAAATATGCCAAATAGTAACTGTGATAGTATTTTTAATTTCATGTGTGTGAGTCAGTGTGATGTCCTTGAATCTGTTCTTAAAATTAAGTCTAATGCAGTAGGATTAAACGACATGAATACAAAATTCTTTAAAATTCTCCTCCCACAAATTCTACCTCACGTTACTCAAATCTGCAACACAGTTTTTATGACATCAACATTCCCTGAAGTATGGAAAATCGCAAAAATAATTCCTATATCAAAAGGAAACAATCAATTTCGACCCATCTCAATTCTACCATTTTTATCAAAAGTTGTAGAACAGTTGATAGCAAATCAAATATGTACATTTTTAATGAGCAACTCACTGTTAACTAATAAACAGTCGGGATATAGAAAGAACAGAAGTTGCACCACGGCTATAATAAACATAACTGAGGATATTAGAAGGCAAATGGACAATGGGATTGTTACACTTTTAACACTGCTAGACTTTAGCAAGGCATTTGACAGCGTTAACCATTAAATATTAATAACGAAGTTAGACAGATTTTATAATTTCGATAATACTACCATAAATCTCATCAAATCTTATCTATGTGAAAGACGACATGCAGTGATTTCGGAGTCTGAAATATCAACCACTTTGTACCTTAAGCGTGGGGTCCCTCAGGGGTCAGTCCTTGGTCCCCTTCTCTTTTCGTTATATGTAAATGACTTGCCTGATATGTTGTCTAATTGAAATGTCCACATGATGTGCAGATGTATGTTAGTCGCCCGTTAAATAGAATAAATGAGTGTGTCGATCTATGTAACAGTGATTTGTTGAATGTAAATGAACGGGCTAAACGTAATGGACTATTACTAAATCCAGTAAAATGTAAATGCATAGTAATATATAAAAAGTCAATAAGTACCACAGATCTACCTCGACTAAATATTGCCGGCACACCTTTAAAATATGTTGCTCAAGCCGTTAATCTAGGTATAACCTTTAATGACACTCTGAGCTGGAAAAACCCACGGGATACTAAGGCAGCTTTCGTTGACCAAATGTTATTTGCCGACTAATCTCAGACTCCTTATTGCAAAAACGTACTTGACCTCTACTCTTTGTTATGGAATTGAAATATTCGGAAACTGTGACGCTGCTTCTCAGAGACGACTAAATGTAACGTTTAATAACATGGCTAGGTATGTGTATAATAAGAAAAGAAATGACCATATTACATGTTTCGCCAGACAATTATATGACCTTGATTTTAAGACTTGGACTGATTATAGATCTCTAATACTATTACATAAGATAATATACACTAAACAACCATCGTATTTATATGACAAAATTTGCATTGCAGCCTCGACGAGAACTTTTAATCTTATTTAGCCAGCTCTGAACGGCAATTTTTTGTAAACACTGTTCGGTTGTGGAACCAACTCCCACCAAACTTGAAGAGTATTAGTAGTGTCACGCAATTTAGGGCCAAATTACTTTCTTATCTACAAAACTAAATTATTATATTATATTATTTTATTAAATTTCAAAAAAAAAAAAAAAAAAAATATAATATGCTAAGTAGGCTAAGTAATTGTTTACTGATTTTTTTTTTATGTTTTTGTGACTGGTGCAATAATCATTAAGTTTTCACTTGTAGCACCAGGAACTTTTGTCAAATAAAATTAAATTAAATAACGACGTTGAATTCCTGAAGAAGTTGTCAACTGGGCGACAAGGAATTCATCTCGAATAACGCAGCAACACTACGAGTGTGGGTCTGCAAGCTGAATCTGGAAAGTCTTTTCATTTGGTCAACTGAGCGACATTGATAGACTCCAGCACATTTCACCAGAACACATATTTCGGTGAATCCAAATACAGAAGTCCCTACGAAGTTGTCAACAAGGCGAAACTAGTGGGCTCTCAAGAATTGGCCAAACAAGGCAACACCAGCAGCTACACATCCTGTGTAATACTACAACAAAACTTGGAGCTAGACTATTTTCAATTTGTCAATTGGGCGACATTGAAAACTCCAAAGAACTCCAAACAGAATATTACTGGTCAACTTGGCGACACAGAATTTTGATTTGCTTGACGATCAAGCCATTGGTCAACTTGAAGACCAACTATCAAATATATTGCGAAATAAGCAGATAAAAACTGATTTACAGCAAAAACGTACCGCAGCAACACGAACGGTGTGGGCCTGCAAAAAAGTTGGCGATTCATCAGTCTTTTCCACGATCGTATATACCAAATATATTTAAAAAAAAAAAACAATTTTATTAAAAATCTGTAAACGTCAGTACTTGTTCATAGTGCAAACGTGTACGTATACAGTGCGGAAAAATATTTGGCAACCGTCATCCATCGAATCCATCTATCCAATCAACCATTAAGTTTTTCTCGACTTCCTTGACCAACACTCGGTAGCGAATCGAAGCGTAATCCAGCTAATTTAAGGGGGGGTAGGGTTTTAAAATTATTTTTTTTTTTTTTTTTCTGAATGCACAATAGGTCGAGAATATTGTGTCCAAATTTGAAGTCAATCCGAGTAAAACTAACGGAGTTACAGCGTTTCAAACACGCTCAAAATGAGCAATAGTGAGCGTATGAAAAACTTTAAACGCGTTTTTCTCAAAACTACTTTTTCGAAGTCCGTGTTCACTACCATTCGAAAACTACTCGACCGATTCATTTCAAACTTTGCACACATTTTCTTCATATAAAATACCTCCCCCCTACGTTTAGTTAAAATTTTTTTTTAACATTAAGGGTGTTTCCCACCCACAAAATGGCGGAATTTTTAGTCGAAAATAACGGTTCACACTTTAGAAGGCCACCAAAAATTTTTAAATTAAAAAAAAATAATCAGAGAACGTTGGGGGAAGATTTGTTTATAATTTAACTAAATTTTTATGGTTTTTCATTTTCACATAATTTCCGGCCGAGTTACAGTGAACACCGCAAATAGTTTTTTTTTAAGACGTCCTGGGGGAAGCTCTGTCACGGGCTAATGGTTTAATATTTTTGCATGAAAAATTTACAGAACATAGTCAAAAGAAAGAAAGATTGTGAGTAACCCTACTGTGAGGCGGTTCAAACTTTTTAAGAGCTCCGCGACAAAGTCATAGAAAATTGGTTTGGAGACGCAGTGCTGCAGCCAAACGCGATCGAAGCGAGATCAAAACTTCACAGACAGGCAAGACACTGCAGTTTAAATACTATCGGGCCACAGGAGTCTCAGCGGCAAAAAAACATAAATACGAACAAGTAAGCAAAGCGACCTCAAAGATTAAAAGCGCCCTCTAGCGAGCGTTCACTATCGGCAACTGTTGAAAGAGCGGGTGCGCGCACTTCCAAAAATTTTTTGAAGCATACTCTTAGGCTGATACTTATTTGTTAGACACAAAAGCAACAGCGATCAGCAGGACCATTAAAGAAATTATGTTTGGAGGGCGCACACCACCGAAAGCACCGTTAATATCTTCAATAGAACCCAGTAAATCCACTATAGGAAGCACTCCGAAGGCTTCGGATATAGCCCAAAGCGCAAAAAGAAGCAGACCAACCATCACACCGGAAAGGGGCGATCACAGCAAAGACATGGAGATGGTGGCAGTGGCAGGCCTAAAAGCCATACTTTCAGATATGTTCGACGCCAAACTAAAAGACGTCTCAACAAAAGACGATCTGGCAGTGGTGTCGGCAAAAATTGATGCTATTCAGATGAAGAACGCGGTACTGGAAGAAAAGCTAGAAACAGTAGAAAAGCGATGCTATGACTTGGAAAATGCACTGGCGAAATCGGAAACGGAAATGGTACAGAAATGTGCTGCATTGACTGCGGAGGTGGAGAGACTAGCAAGGAAAGCAAATGAGGACAACATAATTATGCATATACCCCAATCTCCGAATGGAAATCCTGTCCAGCAAGCAAAGCAAGCGTGTTTGAAGTTGCTCAAAACTGATAACGAAGGTGTCATCGTAGCAGTTCGACAGCTTGGTAACCAGGTCAACAAGAGTTCGAAGCATTGCGTGCTTGTACGTATGAGGAGAAACGAAGATGCGGCAAAGGTCCTACGAGCATGGTCTATCCTAAAAGAACAAGGCATAGCAGTACACAGAGATCATACCATGGCAGCCAGGCAGAGAAGGAGGCGAATGTTTGAACTTCGAGCGGAAATTACTAAGAAAAACCCGGAAATCGAAACCAAACTAATGGGAGAGCAGCTCAAAGTTGGAGAATCTCTATTTAATTTTAATGCCGAAAATAAAATAATGTGTAACGGGCAACCAGGAGACTTAATGTTAAAGAAGCTTTTGCAAAATGAGGCTGGGCCTGCTTGTAGCTCCAGCAACCTAAATAATCAAACCCTGTGTAGTTTTTAGTAAAAGCGCCGTCAGTCAGATTAATAATAAGATAGCTATATGTCACTCTGAAGAAATCAGTTATAATTTTAAAATACTTTCGTACAACATTGCTGGCCTAGCCAATAAACAACTGATGAATAATTTTTATACGTTTGTAAATGCGTTTAAGGTTTTCTTGCTGTACGAAACTTTTGTCGATAAAAATTTCGAATTTTATGAGCCTTTTTTCCCCAATCACGAGCTATATTGGATACCAGCCACCAGATCAGCAAGCAGAGGGCGTGCAAGTGGAGGGGAGCTATTCGGAATCAGCAAAGACCTCAAAAACAACATAAAGTGGAAGCTCGAAAAATCACAAAACAGAATGTCCATCACTTTTAATTTTGGTAATGATATATTTAAAATATTTCCAACGTATTTAAACTGTAACAAGTGGAATGATGATTATGATGACCTATTCGATACTCTGACTGAAAGCGAAACAACCAACATGATGGTAATCGGTGACCTAAATGCTCGAATCGGAAACCATAAATTCGGAAATGGATATGTAGCCGGAGCGACCGCTATAGTACAGACACAGCGATCAACAAGGGATAAAAAAAACTGATGCCAAAGGAATCAAACTGGCTGATCTATGCAATTTATTCGATTTGGAAGTACTCAACGGGCGAACTAAGGGAGATGCAGAGGGAAATTATACCTTCATTCGTGGACAATCGTGCTCTACGATCGACTACTGTGCAGCTGGGGGAAAATGGAACGAGGTAATCAGCGAATTTGAAATTAAAGAAGAAATTTTTTCTGACCACATGCCGATAATCGTAGCTCTCACGGTAAAACCCTTAGCCCAGGTACAAGACGCTGAAAACTGCTTATTGCCAAAACTGAGGTGGAACAATCGGTTTGTGCACAGGTATCAATCAGAGCTGGACCGTTGCTTAGCTCAACAGCAACAAGGTGAAATGAGACTGACCATGGATATGCTCACAAGGAGCATAACAGAAGCCGCAAATTGTATGCAGACTGGAAAGCAAAGCCCTTTTCGACAAGCTTGGTATGATGCAGAATGCGAAAGTGCAAGAAAAATCTCAATGCAACAATTAAGAAAAATTAGAAACTCAGAAACTAGAGAAGGCCGCTTAAATTACCAAACCGCAAATTCAAAATATAAGATACTTTGCAGGAAAAAGCAACGGCGCTACTATCAGCAGCTGGAAGTGGAAATATGTAAAATAAATGATAGCAAGAGCTTCTGGGCAATAGCCAGAAAGTTGAATGGTAGCGCTGCGTCGAAAGGTATTAAAGCAAGCCCACAAGTGCTAGCAACACATTTCAAATCTCTCCTCCAAGTACCTTGTGAATCGGAAATTAGCTTCGCACTTCCATTGATAATAAATGAAGAACTTGATGCTCAAATTACCAAATCAGAAATTCTGGAGGCATTACGTAGCGCTAAGGACAACAAAGCCCCAGGGATAGACAGAATACCAGCGGAATTTTTAAAAAACTCATCAGAAACCTTCATAGAGCAACTATTGATAGCCTACAATACCATCCTTAATGAAGGAAAATCGCCAACAAACTTTCTCCCTAATATCATCTTCCCAATTTTCAAAAAAGGAGACCCCACCGAAGCAAGTAACTATAGAGGAATTTCATTCCTGAATAGCACACAAAAAGTATTTGCTTCTATTCTGCTAAATAGATTAACGACTTGGGCCAATAGTCATCACATTTTAAGCGAGTATCAGTCGGGTTTTCGTAAAGGATACTCAACCGTCGACAGCATTTTTGTGTTAACCGCCATTGCGAATGAGTACCTGCGGCGAAAGGAAAAAATGTATATTTTTTTCATAGACTTCAAGGCCGCGTTTGACACAATTGATCGAAGAGCTCTATTTCTAAAGCTTAGCAACTGCGGAATTTCGACAAAAATACTCAACGCAATAAAAGCTATGTACACAGATAACAAAACAGCAGTTTGGGATGGCAAGCAAAGATCGGAATTTTTTGATTCCAGTATGGGTGTCAAACAAGGCTGCCTTTTAAGCCCCTTCCTTTTTCGATTTTTGTGGACGACATCATCACTGTTCTACCAGGAGGCGTGTCTATCGGCACAGAAGTTGTAAAAGCCCTTATGTATGCGGATGACATGGTGCTGCTGGCGGATTCCCCTAAAAAATTGCAAGACATGATAAACTGCGTACAAGACTATTGCAAACTATGGAATCTTCGGATTAACACCGAGAAATCAAAGGTCATGGTGATTAAAGACACGAGAGGACGCCCCTCGAATAGTGAAACATGGTCCATAAACGGTTGCTTAATTGAAAATGTTAAGGAATATAAGTATCTGGGAGTACTGCTAACGCCGAATATGACTTTCGAAAAGCACGTATTACAACGACTCCACGACTCCAGGGTAGCGATAAATACCACATGGAATACCTTTTTTGCAAAAAAGGATGTAAAGTGCAGTACAAAATATAGGCTCTTCGAGGCCACAGCGAGAGCAGTAATGTGCTATGCAGCCCCGGTTTGGGGACACTTACAGCTAGAAGACGTGGAAAGACTTGTACCCACTTTCCTGAAAAGGATTTTCAAATGGCCAAGGAACACGCCACACTACGCTATTTACCTTGAAACCGGCCTCGCTCCGCTTTATATAAAGACTTTAGAAATGCATTTCTGTTATATTAGAAAAGTCATGAACCTCAGCCCTCATAGACTCCCAAAAATTGTAGCACTGCATCTCTTGCATAGTAGATCGCAATTCTTTGATAAGTGGGACAGCCTAGCGCATGAAGTCGGAGTACAGTTATCCTTGGATGATCCAAACTCTTGGAATGACAAGCACAAACAGATACTGGAAGGCCTGGCAGCAACAGCAAGAACTAAATTTATAGATCAGGCAAGAAAAAGTGAAACCCGAGCGTTCTACAGGAGCTTGATATATGACATGGGAGTCAAAAACTATTTCTTTGACACTCTCGGCTCACAGGCAATATCCTTGATATTTAAAGCGAGAACAGAGGTGTTACATCTCAACTATAGGCCATACATTACGGGAGTAAATACCGAGTGCAGCATGTGTAACCTACACGAAAGGGAAGACACTTTCCATTTTATAGCACTATGCCCGGTGCTTAAAGAAATCAGGCAAGCACACTGGGGAACCCAATTAATAGACATGGAGAAATTTGAGAAAATACAGAACGGTGAAAATTGGGTTGTGTTAGCAAACTACCTCAGGGAAGCACTTCAATATAGGCATCAAATCATTACTGAAGATTTTTAAAATAATGAATTTAAAAAGAAAAGAACAATTAATAATCCTAAGTCTTATATTACATTACATTATATTTAATCAATTAATTTTGTAACTGGCTGACGGCATCTCTTGCCAATCGCTAAATATGGCACACGAAAAGAAATAAAACCTACCTACTACTACTACTACTAGTCAAAACTATGCTCAATAATGTATAGAAGGTTTGAATAAAATTGCTCAATCGGTATTTGTGATAAAAAATCACAAAAAAAGTGTTTTTTTTTTACGCTGAAAACCCTACCCCCCCCTTTAATAGCGAATAAAACACTTCCAACGGGTCGGAAGTATAGAGAGAAATAATTAAATGGGCAAGGATATGGATCATCAAAAGGAAGCCAAAGAGGCATTGGACGTCCAAAATGAAATTGGACTGGAAATTGTGAAAATAATCAGGAACTTCAAAAAAGACTCGGCAGAGAGAAAAACTCAAGCAGGGTACTACCAAAGAAGAGTGGCATTGCTTGAGGATGCCTTGAAGCAATTCCAGCAAAACGATCTCAGATTACGAGAACTGATTGAAGTATAATCCTAATATAAAATATTAGAATAAATCCTATTTAAAATACGTTGCGGTATTCAAAGAAAATGAGGAAATACAAACTCAGTCCACAAGCCGAAAGCTGGCTGAACAAACAATTAAAGGCAAAGAAAATTATCAGCCTTCCTTGGCGGATGGAAGAATTACCTCATTATGTCGACGACAAAAGGCGATCATGGCGTCACTGAAACGCTCGCTTAAGCAATTGTCAGAGGGACAAAAAACAGGTGAATTGATAAATTCACTATGGACCCAAACACAAGAGGTCCACTTTCAAATTCACGAAGAATATGAAAGCCCAGCAGAAGTAGGATACGACTTGAAATCCTATCTTGAACTCGAAAAAGAAGTTCAGAAGTCGCTACGAGCAAAAGCCACTCGATCAAGCGACATGCATTTACCACGGGTGAGCATCCCTAAATTCGACGGGGATTTGCTAAAATGGACCCAATTCTTTGACTTGTTTTCATGCATGGTTCATGAATCCGATATGCCCACGGTGCAAAAAATGTGGTACCTGAAAACCTCAGTCACTCAGTGCAGAAAGGTTGATACGCCACATCGACCTAAAAGAAGAAAACTATTTGAGCGCATGGGGAATTTTAAATGACGCATACCACAACCCCAGAGACGTTGCAAATACGGTACTAAACCGATTCCTTCTGCATAACACCGTTAATGACGATGCCAAGTCATTAAAGGAACTATACATAACCACAATCGAATCCCTTGCCTCATTAAAAGGATTGGAAATCGACATATCCACTTGGGATCCGATATTAATTGCAATTATAAGGAACAAGTTGGATAACAACAATAAAACTCTTTATGAGCAGTCACTTGGAAGCTCAAGGAAGATACAAGGGATAGAAACTATGCTCCAGTTCCTTGATCAACGGATCAGGGTCTTAGGAGCAGCTAAAAGGACTTAATCCACAAGAAAAGAGTCAAAAGGCACAACATGTGCATCGGCTACCACAGATAAAGCTTCCTGGTGCCGATACTGTAAAAAGTCGGCACATCCACTATTCCGGTGCGATGACTTCCGAACCAAATCAGTATCCGAACGTCTAAATTGGGTACAAAAACAAAAATTGTGCGTCAATTGCTTTAGGGCTGATCACAGATCCCAAGCATGCCAAGGCCGAACTTGTTTTAAGTGCAACAAAAAGCCCAATACGCTCTTGCACTTGGAACCTACACCAAGTGCAGTCATGCAAGCACCAGCTGTAGGGGCGGCAAACAACAACAACTACAATCTGTTGGCCACTGCAAAAGTGGCAGTACAAGCACAAAACGGACAAATGGCTAACTTTAGAGCACTGCTAGACTCAGGATCACAGATCAACTTGATCTCTGAACGTTTGGCATCAATGCTGTCCTTGAAACTTTATGTCACAAAATGACGCATTGAGGGTATTGGAGGACAGCCAAGGACGAGCCGATCTCGAGTTATTGTCTTAGTAAAGTCTCTCCACAGTGGCTTTACGCAAAGAATTGAAGCCTTTGTGCTCCCACACATCATCTTAGATCAACCAGCACAAGCGCTAAATTCGAGGAATTGGAAAATACCAAACGAACTGCCACTGGCTGATCCACATTTTGACAAACCGGGAAAAATAGACATGCTGATAGGTGCAGAGCACTATTACTCACTTCTTCTACCAAATCAACGGAAGATTTCGGCCGGAGGACCAGTCCTACAGGATACAAAGCTCGGATGGATTGTTGCAGGAAAAATAAATGCAATAAACAAATCATCAGCCATTTGTGCAGCAGCCACAAATGAAGAAACCAATGCCTTCATGGAACGATTCTGGACCTTGGAATATATAGAATCGGAAGAACAACCGCGCACACCAGTTGAAGCACACTGCGAAGCCCATTTCGTGCAAAACCTACAGTTGGCAGCAGATGACAAGTTTATCGTTAAACTGCCATTTTCTGAACATCCTTCAGCCCTGGGAGCCTCTATGGAAATTGCAACCATAAGAATTTTGGCACTGGAACGCAGAACAACGCCTGACACATGGAAAGGTTACGTCAAATTCATGACAGGGTACGAAGAACTGGGACACATGAAGGAAGTGAAACCATCTCAGATACCAAAAAATCATTACTTCATCCCGCACCATTGCGTGCTAAAACCGGATAGCACAACGACTCAACTGCGAGTGGTGTTCGACGCATCATGCAAAACGTCAACCGGCAAATCATTAAATGAAATTCTACACAATTGGCCCACCGTCCAAAGTGAATTATTGTCTATTTTACTACGATTCAGGACCCACAAATACGTCTTCACAGTGGACATAGAAAAAATGTACCATCAAGTGTGGGTAAATCCAGAAAACCAGTTCCATCAGTTGATTGTCTGGAGGGACAGTCCATCGGATGAGCTAAAATACTATCGTTTGAAGACGGTATCATATGGGACAACGTCAGCCCCATTTTTGGCAACCAAGTGTTTGGACCATTTAGCCATCCAAAGTAAGGACCGGTTCCCAGTGAGATCCGCAGTTCTGAAAAATGACTTCTACGTGGACGACTGCCTGACAGGTGCCAATTCCATCCCGGAAGCGATCCAAGCTATGCAAGAGTTAATCAAAATACTTAAGCCAGCTGGATTCAATCTAAGAAAGTGGTGTTCGAACAACGATCACCTACTGCAAGGAATCCCCAAGGAGGACATTGTCAGTGATGTGAAGCTTGGCGAAACATTGGACCACCATAGCATAAAAACGCTTGGAGTCATCTGGATGCCAACGAAAGACCAACTCTGCGGAAGAGCACAAAAGAGTCAAGCGACACACATTACAAAACGGACTGTGTGCTCAGAACTCTCACAAATCTTTGACCCATTAGGTTTGTTTGCTCCGGTAGTGGTCAAGGCAAAAATATTTATGCAAACGCTCTGGGAATTAAAGCTAGACTGGGATGACTATTGGGAGCCGAACTCACCGCCAGAGTAAGAAGAGGTCCTGCACATGAAACCTGACACAGTCCCAGGATATTACTGGACCGACTCCACAGTGGTGCTTGCCTGGATTAATGCCGTTGCATCTACCTACCATACCTTTGTGGCAAATAGGATAGCCAAAATACAGGCACTAACAAGCCAAGGCCAATGGCGTCATGTGTCATCAGCAAACAATGCAGCCGATGTTCTTTCCAGAGGAACCACTGCACAAAAATTGGCAAGTCATAATCTATGGCTATACGGGCCACTATTCTTGCATGGTCCGCGGGACAAATGGACAAGTTCGCCCAGCGTGACTCCCAGTAACCTGGAGCGAAAGACAAAACACGTCAGCTTGCCCATTACCCCAACAACAAGAGGAGAAGAGCTGTATACTTGCAAGCACAGCAATTCCTTTCGCAAGCTACAACGCATTGTAGCCTATATGCTGCGCTTCTGCTACAAAAGGAACAGAGCTGCAACAACGACATTGCAGATGGATCAACTGCAGCGCGTACGCACTGTGATCCTACGAAACATCCAACACGTTGAATTCGCACCTGATATTCGACAGCTACAACGCCACAACACAGTGGACAAAAAGAGCCCGATAACATCGCTCTCTCCCATTTTAGGAGACGATGGAATAATTCGGGTGGGTGGCAGATTGGAACAATCTGCACTTCCATACAACTCAAAGCATCAAATTTTGCTCCCATACAATGATCCAATTGTAAACATGCTATTGCGAGAAATCCATGCAGACAACATGCATTGCGGCGCACAGGCACTACGAGGCACCGCCAGACAGGAGTATTGGATCATTAACGACCAAACTATGGCAAGAAGCATCATTCACAGCTGTGTTCGTTGCAACAAGGCCAAACCCAAGTTAATGCACCAAATTATGGGCAATCTGCCAGCAGAACGAGTTACTGAAGCACGCCCATTCCTCAACTCTGGCGTAGACTACTGCGGACCCGTTTGGATTCATCACAAGGTCCGCGGGAAAAGACCAGACAAAGCATACATCGCTGTATTTTGTTGCTTTACCACTAAAGCGGTGCATCTGGAGTTGGTAAGTGATTTATCAACCGACGCATTTCTAGCAGCCCTTCGCCGTTTTTTGAGCCGCCGCGGAAACTGCGAGACGATCCACTGCGACAATGCTACCAATTTCATTGGGGCCAATAACCAACTAAAGGAATTGGAAGACACAATATTCACCGACAAGGCTCAAGATCGGATAACAAACCACTGCAGCAAGCGTCAAGTTGCATTCAAGTTTATCCCTCCCAGAGCACCATCATTTGGCGGGCTAAGGGAAGCGGCTGTAAAGTCCGCAAAACGATTACTGGTCACGACGACCACAACAGCATCTTTAACATTTGAGGAGCTAAATACGGTCATCACCGAGGTAGAAGCTATTCTTAACTCACGACCTATTACCCCAATATCGAATGATCCAACAGACACAACAGCCCTTACCCCAGGACATTTCCTGATTGGTGAACCTTTAACCGCGCCACCCGATCCTAATAGCAAGCATGACGAAAAGTCATTAGTGAAGCGCAGGGAACTGGTTTCCAGACTTAAACAAGGATTTTGAAGGCAATGGTCACAAGAATACCTACAAGAACTCCAAGTTCGGCATAAATGGAAGACAGCCTCACCAAACGTCAAAGAGGGGCTATTGGTCTTAATAAAGGAAGACAACCTACCGGTGATGAAGTGGCCGATGGGCCGTATTGTCAAAACATACCCTGGGCAAGACAATTACGTGCGAGTAGTAGACGTCAAAACAGCATCAGGCATCTACAAGCGCCCCATAAGTCGACTGGCTCCATTGTTTCCAGAAGACGTAGCAGTCAAGCGTCCTGTCAGTATGATCAAGAATACGACTGAGCCCGATGAACCACCAACTCAGAGAAAAAGGTTGTTATCGCCGTCCATAATATCAACAATGTTAGTGCTCCTGCTCATGTTGCCTCTAGCACTATCCCAACCAATAACGGTGACTCAGTTTACCAACAAACCAGGGATATTCTACGAAAAACTGGGCACCACAAGAATGGTAGCATCTGAATGGACCATGGTCATCTACTATGACTTGGACCCATACTGGAGCGACATGAAAACATTGTCGTCAGGTATAACTGAACTTGGCTACATGTGCCCTGACCTACAAAACAGTCAGGCATGCGAATCAATGCTTCAACACTTTCAGCATTTACGCAGTGAACTGCAGTCCGAAAGTTCAGTAATGAAGAATTCTCGATCGCGGAGATCACCGCTTGACATAGTGGGAAATCTAGCCAACAGCCTTTTCGGTGTATTGGATTCTAACTTTGCTCAAAAGATGTCGAGAACAATCGAGGAAGTGAAAAAACGAACAATTCCTGCTGCAGCTCCTCCAAAACCAAACTTCGATTGTGGATTCCACAATAAATGTAGTCAGAAAGAGCAAAACTAACACTGATAAGCGCATTAATTTACTGAAAAAGCAAATTGCGCTAGTCAATCAACAAGGAGAAAATTATAAAGGCGGGCATCTAGTACAATCATTTCTGGTACTAATATCACAACTGACCCTGCTAGCAGCGGACATACAACGAATGCAGTCAGAAATCTTTGATGTACTAACGGGCATCCGTCATCGCACAATTAGCCCAATGTTAGTGTCTCCACAGCAGTTGACACAGCAGCTTGACCAAATACGTGACCATTTGCCACCTGATCAAATGCTACCCGTTACCACTGCCAATGTAATTCAACTATACAGAATTATGAGAGCCGAAGGAGCCATCACTGACACACATGCCATCTTCAGAGTGACAATTCCACTAGCATCAACTGTTTAACTAGAAATCTTCAACATCGTGCCAATACCCATGTGGCACTCCAACAGCTGGAACCTTTTTTAACTAAAAACTCCAATAATAGCAGTCAACAATCACAGAGATCAGTTCATGGGACTCACTCCAGATGATCTTCGACGCAGCCTCACCTTACCACATTACGAATACATTTGTTTTGACCAACAAGCTATTTTTAATGTCGACAATCGTTGTGAGTTCCAGTTATTTAACAACAAAACAAGTGCCCTGTGCCAGATAACGCACACAAAAACACATATAATATGGTCCAACACTCACCAGCCGAATACGTGGATCTTTGCAACACAATCAGCATTAGAACTTCAGGCTGTCTGTAGCGGAAATCCATCAACGATCCGACTTGAAGGAACTGGGCTCTTAACACTAGCTATTGGATGCACTGCTAGGAACTCTGAAATCAGCATAAGCACCTTTGGCACAACGATCACAGAAATAACGAGAGCGCAAGTTAAAGTCGGCTCTAACCGACTTCGATATACCCGTTACTCATGAAAAAACATGTTTAACAGTGTTCCTGCGTTCCTTAGGGTGAACATCTGAAAAGTATGCAACACTTTTTTTACTTGGCTATTTTTCACATTTTTGCTCATAACTCATTTTTTCGGCAAATTTATTCATTTCGCTAATTACTAACTATCTATTTATTTATTTATTCATTTATTCGCCAATTGAACAATGCTCTTTACTGGCTACCCTAAAATATCTTAAATTATATTACTTAACTTAATGCCTAAAAGTGGAAAAGTATTCTGCTAATAAAGTTTTTAATGCTGTTTTATTGGAATCGAAATCAAATCGCATGCTAGCGGATAAGGAGTTGAAATTTTTAAGGGCCCTAGATATGGGTTCGTTAAGGGAATAATTGGTTCGGGAAAATTGGATGGAGAAGGGCTGAAAGTTTCGAAGATTTCTGCTTGGTACATTGAAATTTATCATGCCTAACAAGGTGGGACAGTCAATGCACCCTTAAACAAGGTCATTCAGAAATAGCAATGACGCAATAGTACGTCTATCTTCGAGAGTCGAGAGATGCAGCAGTGCACATCTACCAAAATATGGCGGCAAGGGATCAGAAAAATTAAGCGGGAGGAGCGCAAATTTAAGAAATTTTTTCTGTACCCTTTCAAGCCTTTTAATATGAATTGCGCTAGAAGGATTCCAAATAAATGATGCATACTCCAACTTGGAACGCACAAAAGCTGAGTAAAGGCTCAAACGAGTATAAGGGTCCTTAAACATAGAATAGGCCCTTGGCAAAATACAATTTATATGCTCATTGAACAGAAATTTTTGGTCAAATTTCACTCCCATATCAATGGCCTCAACCCGACTCGATAAAGTCTGGTTAGATATAGAGTAAGTGGCCGTAATATTGTAGAAGCATTTGCTATATCTAACAATAAAGCATTTGTTGAGATTTAAAGGGAGTAAATTGAGAGCACACCATGAACTGACCATATCTAAATCAGATTGCAGCAGTCGACTATCACTGATGGAATTAATAGATCGAAAAATTTTAAGATCATCAGCATAAAGCAGAAACTCTGAATTAAGAAAATGCACGCAAATGTCATTAATAAAAATGATGAAAAGTAAAGGACCGAGGGCACTTCCCTGTGGAAGTCCCGAAGTAGCCACATATGGAATAGAAAGCGAGTTGTTTATTCTAACTCTGTAGGTCCGGCGGTCCAAGTACGATTGAATCCAGGACAAAAAGGAGGAATAAAAACCTAGCCTAAAAAGCTAGGCGATTAGAGCATTATGACAAACTTTATCAAATGCCTTGGAAAAGTCTGTATAAATGACGTCAACTTGACAGCGTTTGTCAAAGGAGTTGATGCAATAATTACAGAAGACAGCTAGATTAGAAGTAGTGGAGCGGCCTGGCATAAAACCATGTTGGTTTGGGTTAATGTGCAATTTTACCAGAAAATACATCTGTTTGGCTACAATTCGTTCAAAAAACTTAGATATATTGCTAAGCTTAGCAATGGGTCGGTAGTAAGGTACCTCCCTCTTGATACCAGACTTGAACACAGGTGTGACTGTTGCAATTTTCCATTTTTCAATAAATCGACCAGTTGTGAGTGACATTGAGAATATGGTTATGAGTGGCTCACATAACTCACCAATGCAATGCTTCAGAAAAAACGAAGAAATTCCATCACAATCTGGCTAATTAGAGTCATCGCAGCTCATTACAGCTTGGAAGATGTCATCCTCGGAAATGGATAAAGTGCCAATGTTAAGCAAATGGGGAATTGAGTTCAAACTATTCAGATCATTCCAAGAAGCAGAGGGTTCAAAGTTAGAATTGAAAAATTTTGCGAACAAATTATAAATACCAAGGTCTGACGTTGCAACTAAGTCATCTAGTGTCATAGATGAGGGTATTTGAGAATTTGCCTTTTTGGAGTTAACAAATCGCCAAAATAATCTAGGGTTAAGTTTCAAACCATTCTCAACATCCGCAATATATTGATTATAAAGAAATTTGTTTAGAAATTCAAACTCACGCTTATGTTGCCTATATCTCTCCCAATCAGCAGAATCTTGCGTCTTTATAAAACGTTTATAGAATTTGTTTCGCAAATTTTTATATTTTTTTAAACCCTTAGTGTACCAAGGCAATCTATAAGAACCCTGAACCCTTATAGAAGCATTCTTTTTGATAATGCATGACAAAACGTTAATAAAGTTTTCATAGCAGATATCCACGCTCTCATGCGATAAGACTGAACTCCAATCTACAGCAGAAATTTCGACACGAATTGCATCAAGGGTAATCTCGTTAAAGTTAAATTTAAAAAATTCTCGCTCTGAAGGAACAAAAGTATAAAAGTTAAGTTTTAAGAGCAAAGGCATATGATGAGAATCACAGTTTGAGATAGGAATCTCACAAATATCAAGATTGCAGCAGACATCTGGACTTATAAAAACTAGGTCGAGTAACTTGTTTAACTTGTTAAAAATATTATTAATTTGTAATAAGCCCATACAAAATAGCTCATCTACTACCAAGATTTCATGCGACTGATGGACATTGCTAGGTATCATTGATGAAGTCTCCGAATCGTGCGACCACACAAGCGATCCCATGTTTAAATCACCAACCACACAAAGGTACTGAGAGTCCAAAAGAGAATCATGAACATGGGATATGTTCAGAATATGCTGCTCATAAATTTGGTAAGCACTGGCCGGCGGTATATATGAAGCGACAATGAAAATATCACCAGAAGTTCCAGAGATTGAGACGCAAAGCTGGTCAACGAGTGTGTCCTCATTAGAAAGGCGGATGGATTGACAGTTCAGACCACGACGAACAGCAATAATGACGCCACCACCCCGTGTACATTGCGCTCTCACATAATCTCGATCCTTTCGAAATACCTGATAAAGCATTGGGTCGAAGAATTCACTAGTGAAGAAATTCGAGCTGAGCCAGGTTTCAACAAGAATTATGATATCAAAATTACGCTGAGAGGTGGCCAGAAAAACGTCTTCTCCCTTTGTTCGCATACCAGAGATATTTTGAAAGAAGATATTTATGGAACGGTTTCTATCACCAGATGGGGCTGTGTCCAATGATGCAGACGCAGATAGAGGCAAGCAGAATGACGACGGCTGAGAATTATCATGTAGATGAACCTTATCACGTTGAGTCCCACGAAAAGATAAGCCAAGCATAGCTCCAAGCAACGCCGCAACTCGTACACTCAAGGAATCTTCTGGGTTATTTGGCAGCTCAATAGGAGAATAAAATTGAAGAGCTTGAACAGATTGACGCTGTGTAATCGTGGGAGGCAAATCCAGTGGGAGGACAGTCAAATCCGGACTGATACCAAGTGGTAGCAAATCCAACGAGGAGGGCCCATGACAGCATTGCTCAGTTGGCGGATGAAATATGGGAAAGAGCGATGCTCTTAGATGCGTTAGTTTAAGAGCGAGCATAGGCATAGCATCGAGAACATAAGGGCAATGACGAGCACGTAATAAATCACATTCTGACAACGGTTGCAGTAGGTGACGAAAAATGGAAAAGAGAGCCTCTCTTAGGTTTGGCAGAGCGCTGTTGATAAGCTCAGCAATTGATCCAAGGCGGATGGAGCCAAAAGCAGAGAGCAAGAACATTAGAAGTTGCTGCTGTTCTTGTTGTTGTGTTGGAAACGATAAGACAGAAAAGATGCAAAGCATGAAGATCAACAGCTGTTACGCCCGCTGCTGGTCTCTCCCTATGAACAAAACGGCTAATCTTAATCGCTTGCGGCCAAAATTCATTGTTGAATACAGTGGAGAAATGTTGCTCAGGAACTCCAAGTTTGAAGTTTACAAATTTAAGCGTAGAAACATCGACATCTTTTTTCACCAGCTTTACGCAAGCTAGTGTGTCCATTTGAACTTCCAGTTTAGATGCCACAAATTTTAATACCGCCTCTGGTTCAGTGGCAGTGGAGAATTTGCCGACATGCAAATACTTCTTGCTCTGCAGCACAGTAAGCTCGGAACAAGCAGCGGCCACCCCAACAATAGGCTTGTTGTTTTTGTTCCTGTTGTAAATGTAATGAACAATCTGGCATCACTTGAAATATCTCTTGTACTCATATTACTTGCTCTTATTAAATTAGTCACCATATTACACTCGAGCTGCGCTGACGTACTTATTTCAACAGGTTATGGGCCTATGCCACGCGACTTAAAATTGATTAAATAAATAAAGTACAATGTCTGCTATGAATTTTCCTTTCGAGAAACTGCGCGGCCGCGAAAACTTTGATGTTTGGAAACGCCAGGCTAAGGCTTATCTGGTGCTTAAGGGCTGCTGGAATGTCGTAGACAAAGGTGTTGCAGCTGATGCAGTAAAAGAAAAGGAGTTTGATGAACGTGGGATGGCCGAGATCACTCTGATGATTGACCCCGGTAATTTTGCTCACATCGCCACTGCCAAAACCGCCAAGGAGGCATGGGACGCGCTCATGAAAGTGTACGATGACAGTGGTTTGACTCGGAAGGTGGAGTTGCTAAAGCGGTTGGTACAACTGAGGCTAGAACATTTTTCGTCAGTTCAAGACTACGTTAACGAAATGGTCATGACGTCCATCAAAGTACGTACCGCTGGCTTAAACATAGATGACGAAATAACTGCATCATTAATGCTTGCTGGTTTGCCAAATGAATATCAAGCCCTTGTGTTGGCTGTGGAAAATTCCAAGGCAAAATTAACTGTCGACAACGTAAAGCAACTGTTATTGCAAGACGCAAAATTCGATAATGGAATTGAGGGAATTGATAATGCTCTGTACACGAAGGGCGCGAAAAGAAACGATCGATCGACATCAAAGAAAAATGTGCAGAGAACAGTTACTTGTTACAGTTGTGGTGGTCATGGGCATTTGCGCAGAGAATGTCCAAATAACAAAGAAGAAAAGCGAACGACTACAGAACGTACATCATTTTTGGCGAACTCGCACAAAAAAGGACACGACGAAGAAAGCGTTTGGTACATAGATTCTGGCGCAACATCACACATGACAAACAACCGAAAAATGTTTAAAGGCGAAGAAAAAACAAGGCAAAAGAGCGTAATGATGGCAAACAGAGAAACTATGAGTGTGCAGAGCGTTGGCACTGTAAATGTTCTGTTAAAAGTGGGAGACCGAATAACCAACAACAACATATGTGATGTTGAGTATGTTCCAGAGTTATGCGCAAATTTATTGTCCGTTCGTCAAATGACTAAAAAGGGAAAAATAGTTGTTTTTGAAGGCGATCACTGCAGGATTTTCGACAAGGGCACTCTAATTGCGACCGGATACGTACAAAATGATCTATATAGACTGAACTGTAAATCATCAGCCTCTGGAGCAGCTATGATGGCAACCGGCAGTTTTGACCAGTGGCATCGAAGGATGGGCCATATATGCTGTGAGGGCTTGGAGCGAGTAAAGAACTCATATAGTGGCATTCAGTTCAATGGGATCAACAGTATCAATTGTGCCGAATGTTTGCAAGGAAAACAAACTCGAACTGTGAGCAGGGAAAGTGGTACGCGTGCTGAGGGCTTGTTAAATATTATACACACAGACGTAGTGGGCCCATTAAACGCAAAATCATTCAGTGGTGCACGGTTTATGCTGGTGTTTTTAGACGACGATTCCCGCAAAGTATTTGTATTTCCAATAAAAGGCAAAGACCAGGTATTTGATAAGTTTGTACTATTCACGAAGCTTGTTGAAAATCAATGTGAACGAAAGATTAAAATCCTGAGATCAGACAATGGTACTGAATTTTGCAATAATAAGTTTATGAAGTATTTGCAGAACTATGGCATTATCCATCAGACTTCTGCACCCTACTCACCGGAACAGAATGGAGTTGCAGAAAGAATGAATTGCAATATTATGGAACGCGTGCGTTGTATGTTGCTTGACTCTAAGCTACCGAGCGTATACTGGGCAGAAGCGGCAAACACAGCCGCACACTTAATAAATCGAATTCCTTGCAGAGGCAACATCAAGAGCCCTGAGGAAGTATGGTGCGGAGTGAAGCCTAATCTGAGGTACATCCGAACATTTGGTTGCACAGCTATGGTTCATGTCCCTAAGCAAAAGCGCACAAAATTAGGTGCGAAATCGGAGGAGTGTGTCTTCGTGGGATATTGCGACACATCCAAAGCTTATCGGCTTTATCGTAAATCTGATCAAAAATTTTTAATTAGCAAAGATGTACAATTTTTTGAAGACTATATCTCTCCCATTGCAGATAATACCAATCAATGTGCAATAGATATCTGCGAATTATCCGATTCCCAGGGGGAAGCTGTGTTAGAATCATCAACTGTCGCAGAACCAAGTCCAAGAAAATGAATACGCAAGCTGTGACGAGACAGCAAGCAGATCAGCAGGAAAGAGCTCATGTGAACAGACTACGACAAAGGCGATTAAATTGGCAGATAAGTCAGCAGAGGAGCTGACAGAACAGGAACTGCGTCGGTCCAAGCGAATTGCTGCCAAAACCCCTGATTATTTATTTTGTGTGGCGTCAATGTCGGAAATGAAGGATCCAACAAGTGTGTCTGAAGCAATTAGTTCCAGTATCGCCGAAGTCTGGAAAACAGCCATGAAGGTGGAAATGGAATCACTCAGATCCAATCAGACTTGGGAGCTCACTCAGTTACCACCAGGAAAGACTGCCATCAGGACCAAATGGGTGTTTAAGACCAAAAGGAATGCGCAGGGTGAGCTCATAAGGCATAAGGCCAGGCTCGTCGCCAGAGGGTACTCGCAAAAGGAAGGAATTGACTACACAGAAACATTTGCTCCTGTTGTAAGATATTCGTCAATTCGGCTTCTTCTTGCACTGGCTGCACAATACAAATTATCAGTACAACAAATGGATGCTGTGACTGCGTTTTTGAACGGTGAGCTGGAAGAAGAAATTTATATGGTGCAACCTGAGGAGTTTGACGACCATACTGGCAGGGTATGCCGACTATGGAAATCCATTTATGGCCTAAAGCAAGCAAGCCGAGTTTGGAACAAGGTATTAAACGAGGTTCTCACAGGCTTTGGTTTGGAAAGAAGCCAATTCGATCAATGCGTATACTATAACGTCAACTGTCAGAATATGATGTATGTAGCAATCTATGTAGATGACATCTTAATATTGTGAAACGACGAAAGGAGGATCAACGAAATAAAACGCGAGTTATCTGGCCATTTCAACAAGGGCGAAGCCTCGTCCATTTTGGGAATGCGTGTGCGGTGAAATGCGGTAACAGGCGGTTTTAAAATTGATCAATCTTAATATATTGCAGGTGTACTGAAGCGTTTTGGTATGGATGACTGCAATCCTGTCTCTACACCAATGGACCTTTCACAATGTTTGAGTTCCGAAATGGGTTCACAAGAAGACCTCAGTAAGCATGAGATGAGGAATATACCGTACATGGAGGCTATTGGGTCGCTCCTCTATGCAGCACAGAACACACGGCCGGATATATGTTTTGCTGTAAACATGTTGAGCCGCTTCTCAAGCAATCCTGGAAAGGCGCACTGGACAGCCGTAAAACGTGTCATGAGGTACTTAAAGGGCACAATCGATTACGGCATCACGTATCAGGCTAATGGAGATGGCTTGGTCGGCTATTGTGACGCTGACTGGGCTGGTGATATGGATCAACGTCGATCCACATCTGGGTACATCTTCATCGTGCAAGGTGGGGCCGTGTCTTGGTCTACTCAGCGACAACGTACTGTGGCGCTGTCATCAACCAAAGCTGAGTACATCTCTATGGTTGGGGCCATACAAGAATCTATTTGGCTTACAGGACTACAAGCGGAGCTCCTTCTGGACACTCCACAAACTATGGTCTTGTACTGCGATAACAAAAGCGCTCTTCACATTGCTTGCAACAACACATACTCTCCCAGAACAAAGCATATGGATATTAAAATGAAGTTCATACAAGAAAAGCTGGAAAACAATGTTGTCAAACTGAAGCATGTACCAACTGGAGAAATGGTAGCTGATGCGCTGACAAAAGCAGTTCCAGTTTCTAAAATTAATTTAACTAACAAGAAGTTAGGTATAAGTTAGAATTTTGTTATTAATAGAAGTTTATTCGAACTAATGGCTAGTTATTATAAACATGAACTGAATTCAAATTTTAATATCGAACTTGAATGAAATTATGAAATTATGTTATATTTGCCAGATATGTTATTAAGGTGGAATGTTGTAAATGTAATGAACAATCTGGCATCACTTGAAATATCTCTTGTACTCATATCACTTGCTCTCATTAAATTAGTCACCATATTACACTCGAGCTGCGCTGACGTACTTATTTCAACAGTTCCGATTCCTCTTTGGCTTCTTTCGAACGGTGACAAAATCATTGCTCTCTGCTTCAGAGTGAGAGTGAGCATCAACCAGCTGATGGGACGCAAGGTCATTCACCTGCAATATGCTTGAGGTTGGTGGCTGGCAAGCTGCGGACTTAGGCTTGCCTGCAATCACATTTATATTGTTATTGTTGTTGAACGCCTTTATAAACTGGGATTTTAGATCATTGTGTAGTCCTTCTAGGGACTGGATTTTCCCATTTATTTCATCAATTTTTTGAATGCGAGTCATTTGCCACAACACAGTTGTCACACTGCCACAGTAAATTAGGCGAGTTAGTTAAAAATTTAATTAAATCTGCATTCAAATCGACACAGGCAACATGAAAAGCACGACGGCAGAGCGAAGAACAGCGGACAGCATCAAAGCAACGAAGCTGAGCTGCAGAAACTCCCAATTGCACTCAGCGCAGAGTAGAGGAATAATTAGACGTCTGAACGCAACGAAAGCTAGCTGACGACATATTACGGGTCTAAACTGATCCATTACGGCTATTTTCATCCATCTGGGTCGAAAGCTGTCGAATTTAACTGCAGAAATTGACTCCATACAAAGAATTACTATTTAAAACTTTATATTGTACTCTACGACCTCATTAGGATATACCATTGCACCAAGCTTCCCAATTTATGGAAAATTTGAATATCTTATTACGTGTCTAAACTGATCCATTACGGCTATTTTCATCCACCTGAGTCGAAAGTTGTCCAATTTAACAGCGGAAAAATAGAGAGGCGGATGGACCGGGAGCGTCCAAGCCTCGTGAGAGAAGAGAGACGCGCAGCAGTGCGCAGAACCCCACCACGGGGTCCCTACCGAGCTCCTGCGGTAGGGGAGAACACTGGAACAAAGAGGGACCATCCCTTCCCCCCAGAGGGAACACGCCCCGCCTCCTCTGGAGGACAAAGGCCACCTCCCAATGAGAACAAACGTTCCAAGCAGGACTCCTGCCCTGCAAGAGGACAGCCAGGAGGCATAGACGACCCAAATCGTCGAGGCCTCTGTGGCTCCAGAATAAAGTGGTACCTGAGATACCTCAGGCATGGCCACACACCGGAGGAAGCCCTCCGGATGGCAAAGGAGCCGCGAACTGGGGCATCAGAGGGGCAACCACACACCCCTGCCCCAAAGAGAAGCAGCGCGGACATAACACCGCCAACAGCTACGCCGAAGCGTCAGTGCACAGCCGTGACGTCGAAAGACGCAACGGCCAGGCAGTAGCCTATGAGGAAAACGCAAACGGCGGGCCCGGTACGTCCAGTGCTGCAGCAGAGGCTGCTGCAACTGGCAGTGACGAAAGGGCAGAAACTCCCCCCTCAGTGCCCATTCCACCCCAAGCAACGTATGCAGACGTTGCGAAAAAGGTGAGGGTAGCAGTAGTGCCTGAGGAATACCCTCAGGTCAACCTCAATCATGAGGAGCTGTCTGCACATGAGGAGGCGATACTGGAGGAAGTCTTCCTGGCATGTTGGGATACGCCCATCAGCTTCTCAGGAATCCATTTCCATTTCATCTAATCATCGACTGCAGCGATGAGACGACCGCGGAGTGGCTGATGAGCAAAGTGTCAAGGTTGACAGAATGGAAGGGAGTACCCCTTCTCGGTAAAATGGAAGAGAATATCCCCTCGCCCCATTACATTACCGTCTTCCTCCCAAGGAGTGCCGCGAAAGCGGATGAATGGGCCCTCACAATGCTGAGGAACCAGAACAACATTGTGACAGACATGTGGCGGGTCAAGTCACGAAAGGACCAAGGGGGCGGAGCCCTCATGACGAAGTCTCGATGCAGGCCATCGTCTCGATGGGTCGCCAGCTTAACTTCAGGTACGGGAAGATCCCCGTACATGGTCTCAAGAAGACCGCGAAGCTGGCTGGACAGGCCCATCAGCAAGAGACGGTGGCAGAACACCCCGCCGAAGCGGAAAGGAACCCCTCACAGATGAGGAGGACGTCGCTGAGGACAAGGAGCTCGACGGGGAATCCCCCGTAGAGGACATGGAGGTAGTGGAGGAAGCAGAGGTACCCATGTCCTCACAAGAGCTCGCCTCAGAGCTCGCAGTCCATGAGGACGAAGAAGCCGACACCACATTGGTGTCCGGAGGCGTTAAGAGCAGTCCTGGCTCTCCGCCAGATAGCGCAAATATTACAGCGCAATGATGACTCCCCCCTCAGTCATCAAAAGCACCAAGCTAGTCCAGGTGAACGTTCATCATGCGAAGGCGGCCTCGGCCGTCCTAGCTAGAACGTTCACCCGACAACACCTAGGACTAGCTTTAATACAGGAACCCTGGTGCAATGAGGGAATAAAGGGCCTGTATACGAGATGATTGTAGTGGGGTGGACGTCTTTTGGTTGTTGTTTGAGGCACAGACACAATGGGCAGTCTCTTCTATTTCTATTTCAATTTTATTTACAAGTTAAGTCTGCTGCGCTTAAGTTCACATATATATATATAAGTAAGCCGGCTAGAGATGGCACTTTAAACGATAACAAGAGTACTCGCACCCTCTAGCAGGTAGTTAGATTAAGTCTTGTTTATACATAAACTTACGGCTATTTATCTTGATTGGAATGACGGAATCGGAACGCAAACATCCCGGCCGCCTTGCATTCTCGGATGCAAAAAAAAGAAGAGAGAATTTCAAGAGATACTTCGACTTCAGGACTAGAACTTCATTGACTTATGACCCTACGTTACGGCTAGCTTAGACTCTAGGAATGGAACTTCATTGGCTTAGGACTCTACGTTATATCTAATTTATGCTGTGGAAAAAACGGCAAGGGTCACTGTAATAAGTACGCTTACTTATTATAAATTTAATTATCTTTTTATTTCACACATGTGTCATTCTCTTGTGCTTACAGTGATGTGTTTTCTTATTTTTGGGCCCTATCGATACATACTATCGATTAGCAACTATCGCTTAACAACTATCGCTTAACAACTATTATTACACGCTTTTTTTTATACCCTTGCAAAGGGTATTATAATTTTGCCCAGAAGTTTGCAACGCATAGAAATATTCATTTCCGACCCTATAAACTATATATATTCTTGATCAGGGCGACGAGCTGAGTCGATTGAGCTTTGTCCGTCCGTCTGTCTGTCCGTCTGTCTGTCCGTCTGTCTGTCCGTCTGTCTGTCCGTCTGTCCGTCTGTCTGTCTGTTTCTACGCAAACTAGTCTCTCAGTTTTAAAGCTATCGAGCTGAAACTTTGCACAGAGTCTTCTTTTTACTGCACACTGATAATATGTCGGAACCGACCGGATCGGATGACTATATCTTATAGCTGCCATAGGAACTATCGGTCGAAAAGTGGGTTTTTGTGAGAAAACTTTTTTGTTTTTAATGTAAACGCCTTCCGCTTCAGCAATTATTAGTTTTATACGCTTTTACTCAGATTTGGAAGTTTTGGTCAAAATCGGATGACTATATCTTATAGCTGTCATAGGAACTATCGGTCGAAAATTGGGTTTTTGTGAGAAAACTTTTTTGTTTTTAATGTAAACGCCTTCTACTACGACAATTATTAGTTGTATACGCTTTTACACAGATTTGTAAGTTTTTGTCAAAATCGGATGACTATATCTTATAGCTGCCATAGAAACTATCGGTCAAAAAGTGGGATTTATCAGAAAAATGGTTTGTTTTAATGCTGACGTTCGTAAACTCTGTGGTATTAAAACATTTGCAAGGGTATTTAAACTTCGGCAAAGACGAAGTTAGCTTGGCCTTCTCGTTTTTTTTTTTTTTTTTAATTATGTTTAATATTTTTAACTAAATTAAGCTTACTCGATGGAGACTTAATTATAACCATATCTTTCGGGTACTTTAGTTACACGACCATATCGGGTCGTTCTTTCAGTAGTTGATGACTGAATTTCATTTCTTTGAGAGACTTCAGGAGAGCCTTCAGGCTCTGATTCAGTAGCATGATCATCAGGAGTTTCATATTCATCGGATAAACTTTCTTCACTACTCACTGATGGCTCTCCTGAGTTCTCAATACTACCTTCGATATTATTAGTGGATGGTAAAACAATTTCAATCTCTTGCATCTGACGGTTGTCATTAAATTTACCGATCTTAATGTTTTCTTCATAAGACAAGTCACTTGGGTTTAATAGAGAATTCTTAGTTTTTGCTATAAGTCTCCTGTTTCTCCTAAAATGGTTGTTTAAGTTATCTTTTATGATGTAGGATCTATTATTGACTATGGCTACAATCTTACCATAATGCCACTCATTTGAGATCTTCTTGAATATTACCAAATCTCCTACATTGAGCATATTTAATAACTTTGCATTTTTATCAAAATAGTACTTCTGCTTCGCTTTTTTCTTTTTGATTTGTTCTTTAATTTGGTCCTCATTAATGCAATTACGATACAGGAGATCCTTAGAAACTGGAAGTTTTGTCTTGCACAGACGACCATGAAATAACTCACACGGGGCCAAGTTCATGCTCGCCACTGGTGTTACGTTGTACTCCAATATTCTGTATTGATATTTTTCAAATTCATTCAACTCCATAGATCGTTTCAGAATATTTTTTCCTATAGCTACACCTTTTTCTGCCAGTCCGTTGCTTTGCGGATAAGTAGGGCTCGAGAATTGAAGCACGATATTATGTTCATTTGCGAAGCGACGGAAGGACTCAGAGTTGAACGGATTGTTATCACACTTGATTTTTGATGGATATCCCGAAGAGTTAAATCGTTTCAGCAGGGTGTTAACGATAGTACCTGCCGTCTTGTTGCACAGTTGTTCTACCATTAAGTAATTGGAATAGGCATCATAGACAGAGATAAAATTCTTTCCCGCGAATTCAAATATATCAATTCCGACCATATGAAATGGGTATTCTGGAATTTCGTCTTGTATAAGGGGCTCTTTTTGATTGTTTCGTCTAAACTTTTCACAGGTGCTGCACGAAGAAACAAGGGTTTTTATTTGAGCACTCATTCCGGGCCAATAATAGAGTTGTCTAGCTCGTGCTAGAGTCTTTTCTATGCCTAGGTGCGGTTCGTGAAGCTGTTTTAATGTTTGACTTTGCAGCTTTGTTGGGAGAACTAGTTTGCAGTTTCGAAGTAGTAGTTTGTTCTCATAGTGCAACTCCGCTTTAATTTTATAAAACTGACGCTCAAATTGACTTAACTTATGATGGGGAGGCCAGCTATTAGTTACATATTCGCATATCTTGTTATATTCCTCATCACGTCCCAAAACTGAAACATAACACTCGTAGTTTTCTTCGGATTGGCATACTGTTCGAGTGATTGAATGAATGACATGTGACAGCTCTGGTAGTTCCTCACTTAGAGGCAATTGGGCCCGTGAGAGGCAGTCTGCTGTTAGCATTTCCTTCCCCGGTTTGTACGTTACACTGATTTTACCGTATTTTAAAAGGAACATGAACATTCGCTGTAATCGAGCGGAAACGTCGTCAATATCTTTCTTCATGAGGGTTTCAAGTGGTTTGTGGTCACTTTCGACCAGGAATTCACGGCCATATATGAGGTAGTGAAAGTGTTGACATGCAAAAACTATTGCCAAAAGTTCCTTTTCAATTTGTGCCCATTTTTGTTCAGTTTTTGTTAATGTGCGGGACGCAAAAGCAATCGGACGACCATTTTGAATAAGTGCGCACCCTAACCCATCTTTCGAGGCATCGGTTTGAATAACAACTGGCTTTGATTTGTCGTACACGGCTAGTACTGGATCATTTGCTATAATGCTCAGCAACTCTTTAAGCTCCCTTTTGTGCTCTTCATTCCATTCGAAGCTCACATCATTCCTAGTAACGTTTCTCATATGTGCAGACTTTTTTGACAAATTCGGAATGAATTTGGCAAGATACTGAATAGTCCGAGAATTCGCAGCACATCATGTTTATTTTCGGGTGTTTTAATGTTTAAAATAGCCTCCCTATGTTTGTTTTGCGATTTTATAACTCCCTCAGATAGAATATGTCCCATAAATTCTACTTGTGACTTTTTGTATTGAACTTTCTTCGAGTTGAATCTAACTCCATTTTCTTGTGCACGTTTAAACACTAATAACAAAATTTCATCATGGTCCTGCTCAGTCTCTCCCATAATTCCCAGATCATCAAAATATACTATTACGCCGGGAATGTCGCCGAAGATTTGTATCATGTTCCGCTGAAACATTTCGGGCGCATTGTTTATGCCAAATGGAACTCGATTGAATTTAAAGCGACCAAATGGGGTCATAAACGTTGTAAGATCTGAACTCTTTTCATCTAATTCCTTTTGCCAGACACCGCTAGACAAATCTAAAACAGTAAATATCTTTTTTATTATTCATTTGACTGGTGAAATCATCGATTGTAGGAATAAGAAAATGCTCTCGTTTAATAGCTTTGTTGAGAGGCTTTGGATCTAGGCATAATCGGAGTTCACCATTACCCTTTTCCACAACTTGAAGGTTGTTTACCCAGTCAGTGGGGTAGGTAACTGGTGAGATAATTCCATCCCTAACCATTTTCTTTAGCTCTTTTCCAATGGTTCAAGTAGACTTTGAGGAATCCTCTTTTGTAATGTAATACTGATTCAGCCCCTTCTTTTAATATAATGGACTGCCTGGTAGGAAATTTTCCTAAACCCTCAAATAAAAATTTGTACTCTTCTACGAATTGCTCTTTTGTTTTAGGCAAGCACTTAATTGAGTCAACATTTAGGCATTTGACAAGTCCAAAGTCAACTGAAGTATTTAACCCTAAGATCGGTTCTCGTCCATTGTCTACAACTAAAAACGAAGCTTTCTTTCTTGATCCGTCCATCTCGCCTAGACACTCAAGTTCAACTGTACCAAAATTCCTCACTTTATTATTATTGTAGTCGTAAATAAGGACATTTTTATTTGATATGTGCTTGTCTAAACTATTCGCTACCTTCATTGGTATACAATTGACATCTGCTCCTGTGTCAACTTTAAACGATACGTTCTGGTTTCTTATTTTATAGGTTTTTTTCCACTTATTTAGGTTGAATCCGCATGTGCTTATTCTAAAGTAAGGATAAGATTTGTTTACGTTGGCTGATATACTTCCTTCATTAGGGAATTTACCTGATCCGTCCCACATCACGGTTGCTATCGACTTTCTGTTTCCATCCTTCTGATGTGTTGAATTTTTCTCTCTGTCCTCCCTCGGACCCTGTTGCTTACAATATTTGGCAAAATGACCGACCTTGGTGCATTTGTGGCAGTTGGCACCACGGGCTTTACATTCCTTACGGTGATCCGGACTGAATATGGCTCCGCAATTGTAACAGCGACGCACAACTGCATTTATTGTGCCAGACTCCTCCTTGATGTCGGCTGCACATGCCCTCTGGTCAATAGCTCGATGGAGCAACGCTTTGTTTCTCGATGCGGATTCGAAAACTCTGCATTCGTTAATGAGCTCCACAAGAGACTTGTTCCTGTTTTCCAACAGTTTGAGCTGCAACATCCTGTTGTGGACTCCAATGATAATGCGATCGCCAAGGAGGCGGTCCTCATATGATTTTCCACATTCACATTTGTATTGGCAATGTTGAATTTGCTTCCTAAGTTCAGTTTCAAAGTCTGCGAATGGTTGGCCTTCACTTTGAACTATGTTGTTGAACTTAAACGACTCCATAGTGGTATTTCTGAGCGGAGTGCAGTATTTGTCAAATGCCTCCAGTACCATGAGCAATGTGCGTTTGTAGGTTATGGCCGATTTTTCTGACGTCACTAAACCATTCCCACCATGTCATCAGCAGTTCCGTTGTTGGGAAACAATGTGTTGTAGGTTTCCATCGCCCTTGGCCCTGCAAGCCATAGAAATGTAGCTATTTTCTTCGGCTCAATTTCCGCATCTTTTCCAGTCGCCACCATGTACATAAGGAATGCACTTTTCCACCTCGGCCACTCAGATGGCAAGTCTACCCATTCAATTTCGGGCAATGCGCGCTCTGCTGAATTCATCATGCTGATGATTCTCCACTTCTGACACCATGTAATAAGTACGCTTACTTATTATAAATTTAATTATCTTTTTATTTCACACGTGTGTCATTCTCTTGTGCTTACAGTGATGTGTTTTCTTATTTTTGGGCCCTATCGATACATACTATCGATTAGCAACTATCGCTTAACAACTATCGCTTAACAACTATTATTACAGTCACTCTTCGAGTGCAGGATCCGGACAGTATCCATCCGAAAACGGTGCTTTGGGCTAGGCATGAAACCTGCCTGGATGATACGCGGGTAAACGTCCGCTCCGAGCACTAGAGACACCGTTGCTGGTAAGTGAAAGCGCTCGTCGGCCAGACGCAAATTGGTAAATTTGGCCTTGACGTTGTCACCTAGCGCGCGTAAAGGAGTGCGGAACGCGTACTGGGACACCAATTTGAAAACCACCTCCAAACGAAGTTCAGCTTGAACTGCAGATCGAATCACAGCCGTGCAAACCTTCTCGGAGCCCACGTTAGTTGTGGAGAGGTGAAATGCTGATGCCAAGGAGGAATCAATGATGCTGAATGGCGTGCACGGATCGATTAACGCCTTTGTGTCGTATATGGCCCTTCCATTGTCCACTAGTACCGACGCTGTCGGAAGGACTTGAGTACTCTGTTGCTGCAGAAGGACCGTCAAGGATGGCGGAAGAATCGGAGTTTGTGAGCGTTCTGCTGTCGGTGGAAGTTGGGACCTTGTGGAGGTCCGCGAGACCAGCGAGCGCTCCGATGGCAGTGGAGATTGTGAACGCTCGGATGTAAGTGGAGACTGTTGGCGCTCACGAATATGCAGGAGAGTGTGGTGATCCTGGCCGCAAGTACGACATTGGTCACCACTGCGGCATGATCCACGGGAGTGTTGATGTGCCAGACAGTTTGCGCAGTACTTATTTGCCAGTACCGCGCGGAGCCTCTTTCTCGAAGCTGAGACGGAGGAAACGCTTACACTTCCGAAGAGGATGGATTCCAGAGCAGACTCGGCAACGGAACGACTGAGTTCCTCTAGAACGTCTGCTCTCCAAAGCGCGTAGATGCTGGGGACGAGGTGCCATTTTGAACTTCGTAGCTGGACAATATAATAAATGTAAAGGGAGATTGAATTAGTACTTGGAACTAAAGTAAGAAATAAAGTAGGAACTAGAAATACAAATGGACGAGATTCTTAACGTTGTTTATGCTTGGTTTTCTGGATTTTTGTGGGTAGGAACAGTAGTTTCGCAACCGGTCGCCGAATGACGCCACGTATGGTATTAATATCTACCACTCGAACTCTTTTGTCGACCCCAGGGTACACTGCGTGCACTCGACCGAGGCGCCATTCGTTGGACGGAAGATTGTCCTCCTTTACAACGAACATATCACCGACCTTCATGTCCTCTCTGGATGTTGCCACTTACTCCGTTTATGCAACTCTTTTAGATATTCATCTTTCCACCGAATACAAAATTGCTGACTCAGAGCCTTCAGGCGGCGCCAACGATTAATGGTCGAGAGGGCCGACTCCTTAATCTCTGGTTCGGCTGTGGACAGCAGAGGGCCACCAATAAGGAAATGGCCTGGAGTAAGAGTCAACAAGTCCGTAGGATCTTCGGACATAGGGGATAGGGGCCTGGAGTTGAGACAAGATTCAATTTTAGCTAGAAGCGTGGATAGTTCTTCGAAGGTGTACTTCATGACCGCTGTGGATTTATAAAACAAGGTCTTGAAGCTCTTCACTCCCGCCTCCCAGAGCCCCCCCATGTGTGGAGCCCCAGGTGGTATGAAACGCCAGGAGATATTATTGTTGCTATACGCAGCTGTAACGGACGCTTGCAGTGATTCTAGAAAATCTCTAGAGAGTTGCTTTGCCGCACCGACGAACGTTTTTCCGTTGTCTGAGTGGATTCTATATGGACAGCCTCGCCTGGCTATAAAACGGGCAAAGGCAGCTAGGAATTTTTCGGTCGTTAAATCCGAAGTGACTTCCAAATGGATAGCTTTGGTAGCGAAACATACAAACACGCATACGTAGCCTTTCGTTATAAGGCAGGCTCTGCCTGTGTAATTTTTTACATCAAAGGGTCCAGCGAAGTCGACGCCGGTATAGGTAAAAGGCCTGGAGAAAGATGCGCGTTCTACGGGCAGATCTCCCATCAACTGCGTTTGGAGTTTTTTGCGGTGAATGATGCACACCTTGCATGACCCAGTCACCGATCTTACCAAGTTCTTCACCCTGGGGATCCAATATTTCGATCGGGTCATGCGCACCATTAACTGATTACCTCCGTGGAGAGTAATTTTGTGCGTGAAATGGGCGAAAAGGCGCGAAAACTGACAATTTCCTGGAAGTAGGATGGGATGCTGCTCATCATACTGCAGGGACATGGAAGCCCTAACACGACCGCATGCTCTAAGGATGCCGAATTTATCGAGGAAGGGGTTTAAACTTAAAAATGGAACTGGAAGAATGGATGGGTCGTTTTTCCGTCAGAAAACGGATCTCGGATTCAAAATGTCGGCTTTGAGCGCTGCTTACGAGGGCTCGCTCTGCCTCTCTTAACTCCTCGCTTGTAAGTACACCCGTGGAGCTTCTTGGCATCCTCTGACAATATCGAACAAAGCGCTTCATATACGCTACTACTCGCATCGCACGGCCGAAATCGGAAAAACGTGCTAGCACATCTTCTAGCGCTGGCCTTTTTGCGAAGTGGGTCTTTATTGAGCGCTTTTCGAGGTCAGTTTCAGGAAACTCTTCTATTGACATCGGCCAGGAACTCTGCGGAAGTCTCAACTATTCTGGTCCGCTCCACCACAACCTGTTATGGATTAAGTCGTGCGAAGGAATACCTCGGCTTGCTAGATCTGCGGGGTTTTGCTCTGATCGCACGTGATGCCAATTTTCAATACCTGTGGACTTGCTGATTTTTGCGACTCGATTCGCCACAAATGCAGTCCACTGACAGGGGGGTTTGCGCAGCCAGGCCAGGACAATGGTGGAATCTGTCCACAAGTGAAGGTTAGGACTGTTGATAGGCATATCGGATAAAAAAGCCTCAATCATTTCGGATAGGAGGACTGCGCCGCACAGCTCTAGGCGTGGAAGTGACACGGTCTTGACAGGAGCTACTCGTGTTTTCGCTGTAAGGAGATGGACGAAAATTTGTTGCTCGTACTCAACACGCACATAAATAGCTGCGCCATAGGCCTTTTGCGACGCATCGCAAAACCCATGATGCTCGACTATGGCACCCGGTTGGCTACCGACCCACCTGGGGACTCGGACTTCGCTTAACGCTTTGTAGCTGAGGAGAAACTCACGCCATTTCTGAAAAAGGTCGTCGAGAAGCGGACTATCCCACCCAAGCTCTTGCAGCCATATTTCCTGCATGAAAATTTTTGAGCTAACGATGAACGGAGCAAGCCAACCAGCTGGATCGAATAGTTTGGAAATTTGCGAAAGGACCTCACGTTTTGTGTAGGAGGAGCTCAGCTCCAGAGGTGTTGGCACAAAATAGAATTCGTCAGACGTAGCTTTCCATCGGATTCCTAACGTCTTGGCTGTGCTGGCATCGTCTATGTCGAGGAAATCAGAATTTAGCAAGTGTTCCTTAGGGACCTCACGGAGAATATCCTTTTGGTTGGCCGTCCACTTCCTCAAAGGGAAGCCTGCTGTAAGGAGCGCTTCACGAAGTTCTGTGATCGAACTCTGCGCTTCCTCTTTGTCGTGTGCTCCAGCAAGGACGTCGTCGACGTACATGTGCTTACGGATTATGTTGCTAGCGCGCGGATATTGGTCTTTAATATCCTCTGCAAGCTGTTGCAGCACTCGGATTGCGAGGAAAGGAGCACAATTGACGCCGAAAGTGACAGTTCTGAGCTCAAAATCGCACAGTTCGCCATCTTTGTTACGAAACAAAATGCGCTGGAAAGGAGTGTGTTTCGAATGGACAAGAATTTGCCGGTACATTTTAGTGATGTCGGCGTTGAACACATACTGGAAATATCTCCATTTCAGTATCTGAGTTGTCAAGTCAGATTGGAGTACAGGACCAGCATGAAGAGTGTCATTCAAACTCTTGCCATTGGTGGAAGGGCTAGAGGCGTTAAAAACTACGCGTACTTGTGTAGTAGTGCTCTCTGGCTTGATCACAGCGTGATGCGGGAGATAAAAACTGCGGGAATCGTCGCACGCTGGGACCTGTCTCATGTGATCCAGATCTATGTACTCTTGGATTACTGAATCGTACTGCTCCTTGAGTAACGGATTCCTTTTCAGACGGCTTTCATTTCGAATAAACTGGGCAAGTGCGATTGCTCTTGAAAACCCTAACTCGTCGCGATCAGGATGGCGAAACGGTAATGTTACTTCATATTTCCCAGAAACGGTTCTTGTAGTAGTACGCACGAAGTTATTTTCGCAAAAGGAATCGGAATCACTGACAGGTTTCATCGGAAGGTCCTCCACCTCCCAAAACTTGGTGAGAAGTGCATCTAATTGCGGCTCTGGAGTGCGTACGACTTGCGTTGAAAAGGAAGAGATGGATCTTTGAGACGTTGGCCCTAGTGGACCGGTAAGAATCCACCCGAATATCGTCTCCTGACCTAAAAGAGTGCCACAGATATTCGGTTTTAAGCCTTCTAACAAGATTGAGGGAAGTATACCTGCGCCAATAAGAACATCTATTTGGGAACTCTTATAAAAGAACGGATCAGCCAAACCTATATTAGGAAAATCTCGTAAAGCACTCCGAGGAATAGTATGTGAAGGCAAATCACCTGATAACTGCGAAAGCACATAAGCAGACGTGGTCACTCGGCAATGTGGCCGGGTCGGACAGCCAATAGTTACCGTACAGAGCTTTTGTGATCGAGCGGATACCGTACTGTTGAGGCCAGAAACTATAGGTTCGCCTGTCTGAAAAGGAATTTTCACCAGGTGCAAAATGCGCTCTGTTATAAAAGTTGCTTCTGATCCAGAGTCTATCAATGCACGTGCTTGGTAATTGGTACCCAGGTGTCAAATATTCACCATCGCCGTACCTAGAAGTACCCCTTGTGAATTTGTGGCAAAGTAGTTTTGAACATTCGGAGTTGGGTTTACGGAAGTGGACTGTACATTTTGGTTTGAGGGAATGTTCGGAGCAGGGAAGTGATTTGGTGCCGTAGACGAAGAGCCGCCACGATGCAGGAGAGTATTGTGACGACCCTTACACTGGAAACAATTATGGGTACTCTTACAGTCCTTGAGCTGGTGCCCACGAGCAAAACAGTTTAAGCACAATCGTCTCTGCTTAATGTAAGCACTTCGGTCGTTAACCGACATTTGCAGAAAACGGGGACAAAGGCGGACTGGATGGTTGTCTTTACTGCAGAGATGGCACGACTGCGGCTTGACGCTAACTTTGGCCTCAAAGGTATTGACCTTAGGCACCGTCTCTTTTCGGTTACCTCTGTATTGGATGTGCGTGTTCGTGCTTGGTTTAAGGTCCTGAACAGCTTCCAAGGTACGATGACGATCGAGCAGAAAAGTATTCATTCCTTCCCATGTCGGAATATCAGTCTTTTTAGTAAGAGATTGTTCCCACAACTCTACCGTAGACTTTGGTAATTTGGACGCGCAAATATTGACAAGTATGCAGTCCCAACTGGCAGTGTCCACTTCGGACTGCTTTAGAGCCTTTAGACACTCTTGGATTGTGCTTTGTAGGTTCTTTAAGGCAGTATTGTCGAACCTGGCTGTCAGATTTGCCCAAGCCGAACTGAAACCATCGTTGGTCAGTGGAGACTTGGACACAATCTCCTTAGCTTCACCACTTGTTTTGGCGTTTAAATGAAACAACTTCTCAACGTCGGTCACCTTGGATTGCTTCCATAAATTGCGGTAAAGAGATCTCTAAAAGTAGGCCATTACAGGTAGTCTCCGCTGAAAATCTCAGTATCGCAAGGGGGAAGGCGACACCCGCTAGACGTTTGCCTTTCGGTAGAGGCTTGAGAGGGAGGCGTATCAGGGACATTGGCTTTTTCAATTTGTGCTGTTAAACTGGCAGCGCAGTCTTCATAAACTGCATAACAGTATTCATACTTTGATTGCATGACCGTTAAATCGTCAACAGCACCCTCCTCAGAAATCACGTCTGAGCAACATTCATATTCATGTTCAATTTTTTGCCATAGCGTTCGAATTTTTTCTCGTCGGACCTGACAATGGTAGAGCGAAGGCACAGTTTCGCCTGGAGTGTCAATCTTAGCTTTGAATTTGCTAAGCCTGTCAGTGACGGAGGTGAACTTAGCTAAGGCCACAGCAGCTCTGGTTGCAGCCATTGATGTTGCTCTGGTATCTTTGCTTACTGACGTGATTTGAGAAGCTGCAGCTTTTTTGATGGACGCTGCGGTATCGCTATTTGTTTTTAACGGAGTTCCCGAAGTTGCCTTTCGGGTTGGTGAAGGAGACGGTAAGGTGGTACGCCGGAGTTTCTCTGGAGCTGACAACAGGCCTTTTTTCTTTTGATCGTCCCCTGTTGGCATAGCAAGGGCACGCGTTCAGTTTTACGGCTGAGAGTCAATCGAGTAAAGAACCAAAATCTGGGAGACTAATAGCCTATTTCCACTGAACAAATGAAGCTTCATTTCATGAAATGACAAGAAATGGAGAAAATGAAATCATTTCTTCCATACGAATTGTCACTTCATTTTGCCTTTCATTTCTGCAAAATGATGAAAAATGATGACATTCCCTACGAAGGAATCTGGTATTTATTTAAAAAATACTAGCTACTCTCTGGCATTACTCGCTACTCTCTGGAAACGGAAAGTGTCATCACCAATAATTTGTTAATTTGAATTTAAATAGTAGGCGCAATTTTGTGTAACATATAAATTAGTCAATAAAAGTAGTTTGTTTTTATCTTTTGTTGGTTGTTGGGACGATAACAATGCGTTTGCCCCTGAAAATTGCTGTCATGACGGGTATGTTATTTTTTGCTAAATATTCCACGTGAGTTTGAAAGTGGCGCCTGTTATTTAAATCAAACTTTTCAGTTGGTTTTCACAACGTATCGTTGTGAATGTTAAACAAATGACAACTTGTCAATGGAAACGGCAAAATTTTTAGAAATGAAAATGACAAGAAATGAAGCCAGTGGAAATAGGCTATAACTCAACAAAAAACAAACAAAATGTAGCAGAAATGAATGGAAAGTAGTTTTTTGTAGGAATTCACGAAAATATCGTTTATTTTTTTTTCACCCAACGATTCTGTAATTTGGGAAGATGTGGCAATAATATTTCGCAGCAACTTTCGTAGAAATTAGGAGAAAATAAAGAATTTCAATATAGCAGGCTGATCCAAGGAAACGATGTAAAAAAAAAACCAACTCAAAATTTATAAAAATTGCAGCAGATGTTGAATAAATTATTTATTTATATAAAATAAACTGGCACCAGATTGCAGCTCTGCTTTCCTTTTTATTTATTTTGGATACAAGTTTGGATATATATTTTGTAGCTGTGTAAAAATTTGCAGATGTATGTATATGTGTTTATAAGTTACTTTTCTGTCTGTTGAGTATATATGTATGGATTTGGCGCGCAATTCTAAGATGTATGTGTGATTTTGGCGCGCTCTATGACTTGGACCTGTATGTATGTGTGTGTTTTGTGTGTTGTAATATGGCCGCCTCCTTAGGACATGACTTTTGATTTTTAAATTTAAATGTGTGTAATCGTGTGTGTATGGACATGTCTGTGTGAATGTAGAATTGGCGGGAAAAAGTTGCATACATACATACATACGTATATATATATGCCAATGGATGTGCACTGGAATGTGCTTTATATGTGTATAATTAAAACTAAATAAATTGCCCAGAACAATTAGGAGGCCAATGACTTGGCAGTGCAAAATATGTAGTGGCAACTTGGTGGAAAATTATACACATATATTTATTGGAATTTGACTTAACTTTTTGTTTCACCGCTACTTGCTGGGGGCGAAATGTGGAGTTGTCTTCTTTTATCCGGCTCGAAGGACCAAAATGATTGTAGTGGGGTGGACGTCTTTTGGTTGTTGGTTGAGGCACAGACACAATGGGCAGTCTCTTCTATTTCTATTTCAATTTTATTAACAAGTTAAGTCTGCTTCGCTTAAGTTCACATATATATATATAAGTAAGCCGGCTAGAGATGGCACTTTAAACGATAACAAGAGTACTCGCACCCTCTAGCAGGTAGTTAGATTAAGTCTAGTTTATACATAAACCTACGGCTATTTATCTTGATTGGAATGACGGAATCGGAACGCAAACACGAGAGAATCCACGGTAATTTGGGACCAAAGGCATGCCTTCCCCAGAGCCTGTATAATGATAAGGAAGAATATTAAATATACTACTTTCAGAATTTCTCTCCAGGGACTGCGTCGCGATAGCGACCACCGAAGCAAAGCAGGGAAAGACCATGGTCATAGCCTCTGCCTACTTCGCTGGAGACAGAATGTGTCCCCCCAAGAGGAGTCGGCCCTGGCAGAATACTGCAGGAGCAAAAGCCTGCCGCTTGTTGTAGGATGTGACGCAAACGCCCACCACGTCGCATGGGGAAGCTCCGATGTAAACGATCGAGGTGAGTGCTGACTAGAATTTCTATCCAGGCTCGACCTGGAAATATGTAATGTAGGATCTGTCCCTACATTTGTAACTCGAGTAAGGGAGGAAGTCCTTGACCTCACCTTCTCCAGCAAGTCAATTTAACCTTTTATTAAGGATTGGCAGGTTTCACTAGAGGAATCTATGTCGGACCATAGAATTATCCAATTTAGATTGGAAACTAGCACACAGCAGAATATCCCTAGCAGGAATCCCCGTAAGACAAATTGGGGAGGCTTCCATTCCACGCTAGGAAATAATATACCTAGGATTCGGTCACCGAAGCATCCCCTAGAACTAGAAATTTTAGTCGACGAACTAAATAAAAGTATAATCGATGCTTACGAAGAGAATTGCCCTCTTAGCGAATCGAGAAAAGAAAATGATGCCCCTTGGTGGAATCCCATCTTGGAGAAACTCAGAAAGAAGACCCGAATTCTTTTTAATGAAGCCAAAAAGAATGGGGACTGGCATAAGTACAAACAAGCCCTGACACTATACAATAGTGAGATTAGGAAAGCCAAAAGAAAGAATTACAGGAAATTCTGCGAGACTATAGAAGACACGAAAGAAAGAGCGAGATTGCATAGAGTACTGGCCAAGAAAAGCCCGGATTGCAACATCTCGCTCAAAACGGCTAATGATGCCTATACAGCGAGCAGCGAGGAGAGAGTACGTCTCTTCTTGGACACCCACTTCCCGGGAAACATCCCCGCGGAAGAATGTGTCGACCAAGAGCACTGCTACCGGCCTCGCAGCTACGACCTCGCAGAAGCCAAGAAAGTGAGTAGGCAATTGGAACATTCCAGCCCTTTAAATCCGCCGGACCGGATAACATTTATCCAGCATTCCTGCAGGAAGGAAAGGACATACTCCTACCCATCCTCAGGAAGATCATCACCAGCAGTCTGGCAACTGGGTATATCCCACGTGCCTGGCGCAGAGCAAGGGTAGTCTTCATCCCCATGGCAGGGAAGAAGGATATAACTAACCCCAAGTCCTTCAGACCCATTAGTTTGACATCGTTTTTACTGAAAACGATTGAAAAGCTAGTGGACAATAGCATACGAAGCAACGGCTGCTAAAGGAGGCACCCTCCAACCAACACAGCACGCGTACATAGCAGGCCGTTCGACCGACACGGCATTGTATCAACTCGGGAAGATACTCGAGAAAACAATAGAAGACAAGGAAGTGGCTCTATGCGCCTTCCTAGACATTGAGGGAGCATTCGACAACACATCCCATAGTGCTGTCAAGAATGCCCTGATCAGAAGAGGAATAAACCCTACAGTAGGCAGATGGGTAGATTCACTCCTACGATGCTGCAGTTCGTTTTTTGGGTAACTTCTTCGAGCGTCTTTTAGCCATAACAGTCGTCGGAAAGACGCTCGAAGAAGTTACCCAAAAAACGAACTGCATAATTGCATCTACCAGAAGCTGGCTCCGGCAGGTAGGATTAAGCCTCGCAGAACACAAAACGGAAGTCATCCTCATAAGCAGCCGAAAAAAAGTGGAGACCATCGAGATAACGATAGGCGACGCGAGGAAGCGATCAGCGGATCACCTGAAGTACCTGGGGATACTCATCGACAGGAGACTAAATTTTCGGGACCACCTTCAGTATGCTGGGGAGAAAACAGCAAAAACGACGGCTGCGCTGGCTAGGCTGATGCCAAACATCGGTGGACCCAAGCCCCCTACAAGACGGCTCCTAGCAACAGTGGCTAAAACCACACTGCAATACGCTGCTCCGGTATGGTCGGAGGCAACGGAGTTTCCGTCGTACACACGGGAAGCCAGAAAGGCGCATCGGCGTATGTCGATTCGACTCATAAGCGGATTTCGAACGATTTCGGACGCTGCAGCAGCGGTAATAGCTAACAGCATGCCCCTCGATCTGGAAGCAATGGCGAGTAAAGCACGACGGACGGGAATACCTGTGCAAGATGCACATAATAGGAGTCTACGAGCATGGCAAGAGAGCTGGGATAGGGCGGATACAGGAAGGTGGACACACCAACTTATTCCTAATATAGAGGAGTGGTTTAACCGAAAACACGGAGAAGTAAACCACCACCTGACACAGTGGCTTACAAACCATGGATGTTTTAGGGAGTACCTACACTTACCGCTTCGAACACGTTGATACACCCTGGTGCCTATTTTGCACTAGCCAAGTGGAGTCTGCAAAACATGTGGTGTTTGAGTGTCAGAGGTTCGCCGAGGAGAGGCGCTACTGCACGCACTAACGGGAGAGCCGTTCACGCCGAGAGGACTGGTCAGAAGGATGATAAATTCAAAGGATGTTTGGGAAGCTGCGCATCGCTCATCTCAACAATAGTGAGACAAGTCAGGATTGACGAGCAAGCTGCAAGACAGCAACACTAGCAGATATGGCAAAACGCCACTACCTGCCGCCGTAGTAATACCTTAATTGGCAGTCCCGGCGGGGAGAAAAGCAGGTCAGAAGGCGACTGGTTGGGTTTTAGTCCGTAGGCGTTCCATAGAATGAATCCGGGCATACTCCATGCAACGGTGCATGGCGTATCTTTTGGAAGATTACCCAACCCGGGTTGCATACCAAAAAAAAAAAACTCCTACGATGCAGACAAGCCTCTGCAGTGGCAGGTGAAGAAACCATCACAGTCACCACAACTAGAGGATGCCCTCAGGGGGGAGTTCTCTCCCCACTGTTGTGGAGCCTACTAGTGAATGAGCTCCTAGAAAAACTCGCCTCCCTGGGCATAACATGCCAAGGATACGCTGATGACATTGTCATCGTTGCAAGAGGAAAATACGAAGAAACCCTATGTGACATAGTCCAGAGGGGTCTGAAAGTCACGTCTAATTGGTGCAAGGAGGTTGGGCTCAACCTAAACCCTGCGAAAACCATTATAGTACCGTTCACAAGGAAATACAAACTAAGCAGAATGAGGCCAATACCCATCCGACAGCCTCATTACACCAGAAAAAAGAAGTCAAAAACCTCGGCGTTGTCTTTGACAACAGGCTGAGGTTTGACAAGCACTTAAAGTATACACTCAGTAAATGCACTAGAGCACTATTCACATGCAGGAGCATAGCCGGAAAATCGTGGGGCATGGCACCACACATACTCCGATGGCTATACCTCATGGTTGTGAGACCAATGCTCACTTATGGAGCTGTCGTGTGGGAGATAGAGCAAACCTCCTCACAGTAAGGACGCAGTTGCAAAAACTGCAAAGGCTGGCATGTATATGCATGACTGGAGCCATGCGTACCTGTCCGACAGCGGCAATCGAGGTTTTGATGGAGCTAACACCACTCCACCATACCATCTGCCTGAAGAAAAAAGCAACACTGCTCAGGCTAACAGCAGAAGGAGTGGGTAGAAACCACATAGTGAGCCTCAGAGACTCTGAAAAGCTGGAAAAGGAAATCCCTTTAATCCTCCAACCCAGAGACGAAATGGTGGTCGAGTATCACTTTGACAGGAATTTCACTGTACACCAAAGTAATAAGAAAGAATGGATCTCACTTGAAGAGACACATAAAATGAAACCACACACAATTATGTGGTACACAGACGGGTCCCTAACGCCCCAAGGAACCGGACTTGGGGTAGCCGGACCAGGAACGAAACTATCTGAACCAATGGGAGAATTCACAAGCAAATTTCAAGCTGAAGTATGTCCCATCTTCCGCTGTGCAGACCGTAATATGGGGAAGAACTACCATAATAGAGAAATAGCTATCCTCTCCGATAGCCAAGCAGCGCTTAAAGCACTCAGTAGCAACAAGTTCACCTCTAAGCTAGTCTTAGAGACAAAGAACAAATTAGACCAACTAGGCAGCAGGAACAACCTGACCCTACGATGGATACCGGGACACAACAACATCCCCGGAAACGAATTGGCCGACGAACTGGCACGCAAGGGCGCAGCCACCGCAATGGTAGGGCCAGAACCCTACTGCGGCATAGGCCAACACACAATAAAAGAACTTCTAAGAAAGGAAGAGAATACGCTTAGATCAGCCTCCCGGGTAAACACCAGGGGAATGAGACAAGCTAAAGCATTAATAGTGAACCACGACCTCAAAAGGTTCCAAAAGTTAATCCAACAAGGAAAGAATGCCCTCAGAATTCTGACAGGGCTCTACACGGGTCACTGCAGACTGAGGAGCCACATGTACAAGTTGGGAATAACAAACACCCAGCTTTGCAGATACTGTGAAGAGAAGGAGGAGTCCTCTGAGCATATACTAGTACACTGCGATGCCCTAGCGAGGCGCAGACTCAACAGATTTGGGAAACACATTCTACACCCAAGCAATATCAGTAACTTAGAACCCACAAAAATTCTGGCTTTTGTACAGGAATTAGGGCTGCTAGGGGAATAGTAAATTCAGTAGGGGGGCACAATAGACCAAAATTGGTCGCGGTGCACCACTCCCCCAACAACAAATAAAAAAAAAAAAACAGCAAAAATTGATTCCATACAAAGATTTACTATTTAAAACTAAATATTGTACTCTACGACCTCATTAGGCTATACCAATGCACCTAGCTTCCCAATTTATGGAAAATTTGAATATCTTAAGCATATTCCGGGTTTAAACTGATCCATTACGGATATTGTTTGTGTGTAGTGTAAGTGCTGCAGACAGTACATGAACTGCCTGGCTTGACTTTTTTGTATTGTGTATTAAGCTGGGATGCATACAGTACATAAACTGATTGCAATTGGTCGTCGCAACTAGCACTTGAACCAGTTGAACTGCGGAGAGGGTATCCTTTGATGCGCACAATTGAGAGTCTGAAGACACAGCGACAGATTCTCTGCTGGGTTCGATGGAAGAAATGAGTACAGTTCTTTGGTAGTACTGAGACTGATTTTATTAAGCAAACTTAAGGCTATTTATATGCTAACAATGGGTCATATTGATTAGTGAAAGTGTTGATTTGGCGTGTGTAGAAATTAGGTGATTGCAATGGTCAGCAACTTCCTTAGTTGCATGCAGAGGGCAGTTGCATTGTCAGCAGAAGTTTGAGTTACTGACGAATTGGCTCATCGACTGACGTGTGTGTAGTATAGCTAACTCAGCTGAAAGCGGAGACGCGGTGTGTTTTGACCTGCCTTAATGTGTTTTGTTTGTTTTGTGTGCTTATAGGTAAATAAATAAAAATGCATTTCTTATAATTAATAAAGATGCGACTTAACATTCTCCCGGCCGTTGAATCGGTGATCAACCATCGGGGGGGATGTATCGCAGTTTTCCTCTGTGGTGCTTGGGGATGTCCGGGGGTTCCACATGGCGTGCCTGTTCCGGACGGCGTAGGTGAGGATTAGCAGAATCGATATTGCTAAGGCAATATAAGCAGGTGGTGCTGCAGTATGTCGACATGTTGTGGTAGCTTCTGAAGTTTGATTGTCGCTAAGTCTTGTTGCAAGTCGTCAAGCTCCGAGTAGCCTTGCTCTGTTGGCCGGACGTTTGGTTCCAATATTGGATCTGAGCCGTATCTTACAGGCTGACTTAGGTTACCAAATCGAGAGTATGTGGTTTAAAAGGGTAGTAAAAAGGGTATACTAAAGTCGTGCAAATGTATGTAACAGGCAGAAGGAATCATTTCCGACCATATAAAGTATATATATTCCTGATCAGCATCAACAGCCGAGTCGATATAGCCATGTCCGTCTGTCCGTCCGTCCGTCTGTATGAACACCTAGATCTCAGAGATGGTAAGAGATAGAGGTTTGACATGTATGGAACAAATGCTTCTTATACTTGCAGGCAGATCAAGTTTATTTCAAATTTTGGCCACGCCCCCGCAATTCGGAAAAACTTTATATCTCCTACAGTTTTAAAGATAGACGATTCGTACCTTCGTACCTTCAGTCGTCAGCTAGCTTTCGTTGCGTTCAGACGTCTAATTATGTCTCCTCTACTCTGCGCTGAGTGCAATTCGGGAGTTTCTGCAGCTCAGCTTCGTTGCTTTGATGCCGTCCGCTGTTCTTCGCTCTGCCGTCGTGCTTTTCATGTTGCCTGTGTCGATTTGAATGCAGATTTAATTAAATTTTTAACTAACTCGCCTAATTTACTGTGGCAGTGTGACAACTGTGTTGTGGCAAATGACTCGCATTCAAAAATTGATGAAATAAATGGGAAAATCCAGTCCCTAGAAGGACTACACAATGATCTAAAATCCCAGTTTATAAAGGCGTTCAACAACAATAACAATATAAATGTGATTGCAGGCAAGCCTAAGTCCGCAGCTTGCCAGCCACCAACCTCAAGCATAATGCAGGTGAATGACCTTGCGTCCCATCAGCTGGTTGATGCTCACTCTCACTCTGAAGCAGAGAGCAATGATTTTGTCACCGTTCGAAAGAAGCCAAAGAGGAATCGGAACAAAAACAACAAGCCTATTGTTGGGGTGGCCGCTGCTTGTTCCGAGCTTACTGTGCTGCAGAGCAAGAAGTATTTGCATGTCGGCAAATTCTCCACTGCCACTGAACCAGAGGCGGTATTAAAATTTGTGGCATCTAAACTGGAAGTTCAAATGGACACACTAGCTTGCGTAAAGCTGGTGAAAAAAGATGTCGATGTTTCTACGCTTAAATTTGTAAACTTCAAACTTGGAGTTCCTGAGCAACATTTCTCCACTGTATTCAACAATGAATTTTGGCCGCAAGCGATTAAGATTAGCCGTTTTGTTCATAGGGAGAGACCAGCAGCGGACGTAACAGCTGTTGATCTTCATGCGACCCTCCACCCCCACCGCGAACATCTACACCTTATCCAAGAACATCGTCAAAAAACGATCTTTGATCGGTGTCGCCGGCGCTGATGCTGTTGCGATTGTTTGTTGTGGCTCTTCGTTGGACCAGCCGCTTTGCATCTTTTCTGTCTTATCGTTTCCAACACAACAACAAGAACAGCAGCAACTTCTAATGTTCTTGCTCTCTGCTTTTGGCTCCATCCGCCTTGGATCAATTGCTGAGCTTATCAACAGCGCTCTGCCAAACCTAAGAGAGGCTCTCTTTTCCATTTTTCGTCACCTACTGCAACCGTTGTCAGAATGTGATTTATTACGTGCTCGTCATTGCCCTTATGTTCTCGATGCTATGCCTATGCTCGCTCTTAAACTAACGCATCTAAGAGCATCGCTCTTTCCCATATTTCATCCGCCAACTGAGCAATGCTGTCATGGGCCCTCCTCGTTGGATTTGCTACCACTTGGTATCAGTCCGGATTTGACTGTCCTCCCACTGGATTTGCCTCCCACGATTACACAGCGTCAATCTGTTCAAGCTCTTCAATTTTATTCTCCTATTGAGCTGCCAAATAACCCAGAAGATTCTTGAGTGTACGAGTTGCGGCGTTGCTTGGAGCTATGCTTGGCTTATCTTTTCGTGGGACTCAACGTGATAAGGTTCATCTACATGATAATTCTCAGCCGTCGTCATTCTGCTTGCCTCTATCTGCGTCTGCATCATTGGACACAGCCCCATCTGGTGATAGAAACCGTTCCATAAATATCTTCTTTCAAATATCTCTGGTATGCGAACAAAGGGAGAAGACGTTTTTCTGGCCACCTCTCAGCGTAATTTTGATATCATAATTCTTGTTGAAACCTGGCTCAGCTCGAATTTCTTCACTAGTGAATTCTTCGACCCAACGCTTTATCAGGTATTTCGAAAGGATCGAGATTATGTGAGAGCGCAATTTAACGGGGTGGTGGCGTCATTATTGCTGTTCGTCGTGGTCTGAACTGTCAATCCATCCGCCTTTCTAATGAGGACACACTCGTTGACCAGCTTTGCGTCTCAATCTCTGGAACTTCTGGTGATATTTTCATTGTCGCTTCATATACCGCCGGCCAGTGCTTACCAAATTTATGAGCAGCATATTCTGAACATATCCCATGTTCATGATTCTCTTTTGGACTCTCAGTACCTTTGTGTGGTTGGTGATTTAAACATGGGATCGCTTGTTTGGTTCCACGAATCGGGGACTTCATCAATGATACCTAGCAATGTCCATCAGTCGCATGAAATCTTGGTAGTAGATGAGCTATTTTGTATGGGCTTATTACAAATTAATAATATTTTTAACAAGTTAAACAAGTTACTCGACCTAGTTTTTATAAGTTTATATTCTCCTTCTTGATATTTGTGAGATTCCTATCTCAAACTGTGATTCTCATCATATGCCTTTGCTCTTAAAACTTAACTTTTATACTTTTGTTCCTTCAGAGCGAGAATTTTTAAATTTAACTTTAACGAGATTACCCTTGATGCAATTCGTGTCGAAATTTCTGCTGTAGATTGGAGTTCAGTCTTATCGCATGAGAGCGTGGATATCTGCTATGAAAACTTTATTAACGTTTTGTCATGCATTATCAAAAAGAAAGCTTCTATAAGGTTTCAGGGTTCTTATAGATTGCCTTGCTACACTAAGGGTTAAAAATATAAAAATATAAAAATTTGCGCAACAAATTCTATAAACGTTTTATAAAGACGCAAGATTCTGCTGATTGGGAGAGATATAGGCAACATAAGCGTGAGTTTGAATTTCTAAACAAATTTCTTTATAATCAATATATTGCGGATGTTGAGAATGGTTTGAAACTTAACCCTAGATTTTTTTTGGCGATTTGTTAACTCCAAAAAGGCAAATTCTCCAATACCCTCATCTATGACACTAGATGACTTAGTTGCAACGTCAGACCTTGGTCTTTCTAATTTGTTCGCAAAATTTTTCAATTCTAACTTTGAACCCTCTTCTTCTTGGAATGATCTGAATAGTTTGAACTCAATTCCCCATTTGCTTAACATTGGCACTTTATCCATTTCCGAGGATGACATCTTCCAAGCTGTAATGAGCTGCGATGACTCTAATTACCCAGATTGTGATGGAATTTCTTCGTTTTTTCTGAAGCATTGCATTGGTGAGTTATGTGAGCCACTCATAACCATATTCTCAATGTCACTCACAACTGGTCGATTTATTGAAAAATGGAAAATTGCAACAGTCACACCTGTGTTCAAGTCTACCGACCCATTGCTAAGCTTAGCAATATATCTAAGCTCTTTGAACGAATTGTAGCCAAACAGATGTATTTTCTGGTAAAGTTGCCAGGCCGCTCCACTACTTCTAATCTAGCTGTCTTCTGTAATTATTGCATTAACTCCTTTGACAAACGCTGTCAAGTTGACGTCATTTATACAGACTTTTCCAAGGCATTTGATAAAGTTTGTCATAATGCTCTAATCGCCAAGCTTTTTAGGCTAGGTTTTTCATTCCTCCTTTTTGTCCAGGATTCAATCTTACTTGGACCGCCGGACCTACAGAGTTAGAATAAACAACTCGCTTTCTATTCCATATGTGGCTACTTCGGGACTTCCTCCTTTACTTTTCATCATTTTTATTAATGACATTTGCGTGCATTTTCTTAATTCAGAGTTTCTGCTTTATGCTGATGATCTTAAAATTTTTCGATCTATTAATTCCATCAGTGATAGTCGACTGCTGCAATCTGATTTAGATAGGGTCAGTTCATGGTGTGCTCTCAATTTACTCCCTTTAAATCTCAACAAATGCTTTATTGTTAGATATAGCAAATGCTTCTACAATATTACGGCCACTTACTCTATATCTAACCAGACTTTATCGAGTCGGGTTGAGGTGAAATTTGACCAAAAATTTCTGTTCAATGAGCATATAAATTATATTTTGCCAAAGGCCTATTCTATGTTTGGATTTGTCAAACGCCATGCCAGCCAATTTAAGGACCCTTATACTCGTTTGAGCCTTTACTCAGCTTTTGTGCGTTCCAAGTTGGAGTATGCATCATTTTTTTGGAATCCTTCTAGCGCAATTCATATTAAAAGGCTTGAAAGGGTACAGAAAAATTTCTTAAATTTGCGCTCCTCCCGCTTAATTTTTCTGATCCCTTGCCGCCATATTTTGGTAGATGTGCACTGCTGCATCTCTCGACTCTCGAAGATAGACGTACTATTGCGTCATTGCTATTTTTTTTTTTTTTGAACTAAAATTTCAATTTATCCAAGCAGAAATCTTCGAAACTTTCAACGCCCTTTTCCATCCAATTTTTACCAAACAATTATTCTTATTAACAAACCATAAAAATGTTTAATTTTTAAAAATAATAACTTATAACCAAGCGATTTGATTTCGATTCCAATAAAAAAGCATTAAAAACTTTATTAGCAGAATACTTTTCCACTTTTAGGCATTAAGTTTAAGTAATATAATTTTAGTTTTTTTTAAAATTTAGTTGGTATAGCCTAATGAGGTTGTAGAGTACAATATAAAGTTTTAAATAGTAATTCTTTGTATGGAGTCAATTTCTGCTGTTAAATTCGACAACTTTCGACCCAGGTGGATGAAAATAGCCGTAATGGATCAGTTTAGACCCGTAATATGCTTTTGATATTCAAATTTTCCATAAATTGGGAAGCTAGGTGCAATGGTATAGCCTAATGAGGTCGTAGAGTACAATATTAAGTTTTAAATAGTAATTCTTTGTATGGAGTCAATTTCTGCTGTTAAATTCGACAACTTTCGACCCAGGTGGATGAAAATAGCCGTAATGGATCAGTTTAGACCCGTAATATGCTTTAGATATTCAAATTTTCCATAAATTGGGAAGCTAGGTGCAATGGTTTAGCCTAATGAGGTCGTAGAGTACAATATTAAGTTTTAAATAGTAAATCTTTGTATGGAATCAATTTCTGCTGTTAAATTCGACAACTTTCGACCCAGGTGGATGAAAATAGCCGTAATGGATCAGTTTAGACCCGTAATATGCTTTTGATATTCAAATTTTCCATAAATTGGGAAGCTAGGTGCAATGGTTTAGCCTAATGAGGTCGTAGAGTACAATATTTAGTTTTAAATAGTAATTCTTTGTATGGAGTCAATTTCTGCTGTAAAATTCGACAACTTTCGACCCAGGTGGATGAAAATAGCCGTAATGGATCAGTTTAGACCCGTAATATGCTTTTGATATTCAAATTTTGTAGAGTACAATATAAAGTGTTAAATAGTAATTCTTTGTATGGAGTCAATTTCTGCTGTAAAATTCGACAACTTTCGACCCAGGTGGATGAAAATAGCCGTAATGGATCAGTTTAGACCCGTAATATGCTTTTGATATTCAAATTTTCCATACATTGGGAAGCTAGGTGCAATGGTTTAGCCTAATGAGGTCGTAGAGTACAATATTTAGTTTTAAATAGTAAATCTTTGTATGGAATCAATTTCTGCTGTTAAATTCGACAACTTTCGACCCAGGTGGATGAAAATAGCCGTAATGGATCAGTTTAGACCCGTAATATGCTTTAGATATTCAAATTTTCCATAAATTGGGAAGCTAGGTGCAATGGTTTAGCCTAATGAGGTCGTAGAGTACAATATTTAGTTTTAAATAGTAAATCTTTGTATGGAATCAATTTCTGCTGTTAAATTCGACAACTTTCGACCCAGGTGGATGAAAATAGCCGTAATGGATCAGTTTAGACCCGTAATATGCTTTAGATATTCAAATTTTCCATAAATTGGGAAGCTAGGTGCAATGGTTTAGCCTAATGAGGTCGTAGAGTACAATATTTAGTTTTAAATAGTAAATCTTTGTATGGAATCAATTTCTGCTGTTAAATTCGACAACTTTCGACCCAGGTGGATGAAAATAGCCGTAATGGATCAGTTTAGACCCGTAATATGCTTTAGATATTCAAATTTTCCATAAATTGGGAAGCTAGGTGCAATGGTTTAGCCTAATGAGGTCGTAGAGTACAATATTTAGTTTTAAATAGTAAATCTTTGTATGGAATCAATTTCTGCTGTTAAATTCGACAACTTTCGACCCAGGTGGATGAAAATAGCCGTAATGGATCAGTTTAGACCCGTAATATGCTTTAGATATTCAAATTTTCCATAAATTGGGAAGCTAGGTGCAATGGTTTAGCCTAATGAGGTCGTAGAGTACAATATTTAGTTTTAAATAGTAAATCTTTGTATGGAATCAATTTCTGCTGTTAAATTCGACAACTTTCGACCCAGGTGGATGAAAATAGCCGTAATGGATCAGTTTAGACCCGTAATATGCTTTAGATATTCAAATTTTCCATAAATTGGGAAGCTAGGTGCAATGGTTTAGCCTAATGAGGTCGTAGAGTACAATATTTAGTTTTAAATAGTAAATCTTTGTATGGAATCAATTTCTGCTGTTAAATTCGACAACTTTCGACCCAGGTGGATGAAAATAGCCGTAATGGATCAGTTTAGACCCGTAATATGCTTTAGATATTCAAATTTTCCATAAATTGGGAAGCTAGGTGCAATGGTTTAGCCTAATGAGGTCGTAGAGTACAATATTTAGTTTTAAATAGTAAATCTTTGTATGGAATCAATTTCTGCTGTTAAATTCGACAACTTTCGACCCAGGTGGATGAAAATAGCCGTAATGGATCAGTTTAGACCCGTAATATGCTTTAGATATTCAAATTTTCCATAAATTGGGAAGCTAGGTGCAATGGTTTAGCCTAATGAGGTCGTAGAGTACAATATTTAGTTTTAAATAGTAAATCTTTGTATGGAATCAATTTCTGCTGTTAAATTCGACAACTTTCGACCCAGGTGGATGAAAATAGCCGTAATGGATCAGTTTAGACCCGTAATATGCTTTAGATATTCAAATTTTCCATAAATTGGGAAGCTAGGTGCAATGGTTTAGCCTAATGAGGTCGTAGAGTACAATATTTAGTTTTAAATAGTAAATCTTTGTATGGAATCAATTTCTGCTGTTAAATTCGACAACTTTCGACCCAGGTGGATGAAAATAGCCGTAATGGATCAGTTTAGACCCGTAATATGCTTTAGATATTCAAATTTTCCATAAATTGGGAAGCTAGGTGCAATGGTTTAGCCTAATGAGGTCGTAGAGTACAATATTTAGTTTTAAATAGTAAATCTTTGTATGGAATCAATTTCTGCTGTTAAATTCGACAACTTTCGACCCAGGTGGATGAAAATAGCCGTAATGGATCAGTTTAGACCCGTAATATGCTTTAGATATTCAAATTTTCCATAAATTGGGAAGCTAGGTGCAATGGTTTAGCCTAATGAGGTCGTAGAGTACAATATTTAGTTTTAAATAGTAAATCTTTGTATGGAATCAATTTCTGCTGTTAAATTCGACAACTTTCGACCCAGGTGGATGAAAATAGCCGTAATGGATCAGTTTAGACCCGTAATATGCTTTAGATATTCAAATTTTCCATAAATTGGGAAGCTAGGTGCAATGGTTTAGCCTAATGAGGTCGTAGAGTACAATATTTAGTTTTAAATAGTAAATCTTTGTATGGAATCAATTTCTGCTGTTAAATTCGACAACTTTCGACCCAGGTGGATGAAAATAGCCGTAATGGATCAGTTTAGACCCGTAATATGCTTTAGATATTCAAATTTTCCATAAATTGGGAAGCTAGGTGCAATGGTTTAGCCTAATGAGGTCGTAGAGTACAATATTTAGTTTTAAATAGTAAATCTTTGTATGGAATCAATTTCTGCTGTTAAATTCGACAACTTTCGACCCAGGTGGATGAAAATAGCCGTAATGGATCAGTTTAGACCCGTAATATGCTTTAGATATTCAAATTTTCCATAAATTGGGAAGCTAGGTGCAATGGTTTAGCCTAATGAGGTCGTAGAGTACAATATTTAGTTTTAAATAGTAAATCTTTGTATGGAATCAATTTCTGCTGTTAAATTCGACAACTTTCGACCCAGGTGGATGAAAATAGCCGTAATGGATCAGTTTAGACCCGTAATATGCTTTAGATATTCAAATTTTCCATAAATTGGGAAGCTAGGTGCAATGGTTTAGCCTAATGAGGTCGTAGAGTACAATATTTAGTTTTAAATAGTAAATCTTTGTATGGAATCAATTTCTGCTGTTAAATTCGACAACTTTCGACCCAGGTGGATGAAAATAGCCGTAATGGATCAGTTTAGACCCGTAATATGCTTTAGATATTCAAATTTTCCATAAATTGGGAAGCTAGGTGCAATGGTTTAGCCTAATGAGGTCGTAGAGTACAATATTTAGTTTTAAATAGTAAATCTTTGTATGGAATCAATTTCTGCTGTTAAATTCGACAACTTTCGACCCAGGTGGATGAAAATAGCCGTAATGGATCAGTTTAGACCCGTAATATGCTTTAGATATTCAAATTTTCCATAAATTGGGAAGCTAGGTGCAATGGTTTAGCCTAATGAGGTCGTAGAGTACAATATTTAGTTTTAAATAGTTAATCTTTGTATGGAATCAATTTCTGCTGTTAAATTCGACAACTTTCGACCCAGGTGGATGAAAATAGCCGTAATGGATCAGTTTAGACCCGTAATATGCTTTAGATATTCAAATTTTCCATAAATTGGGAAGCTAGGTGCAATGGTTTAGCCTAATGAGGTCGTAGAGTACAATATTTAGTTTTAAATAGTTAATCTTTGTATGGAATCAATTTCTGCTGTTAAATTCGACAACTTTCGACCCAGGTGGATGAAAATAGCCGTAATGGATCAGTTTAGACCCGTAATATGCTTTAGATATTCAAATTTTCCATAAATTGGGAAGCTAGGTGCAATGGTTTAGCCTAATGAGGTCGTAGAGTACAATATTTAGTTTTAAATAGTAAATCTTTGTATGGAATCAATTTCTGCTGTTAAATTCGACAACTTTCGACCCAGGTGGATGAAAATAGCCGTAATGGATCAGTTTAGACCCGTAATATGCTTTAGATATTCAAATTTTCCATAAATTGGGAAGCTAGGTGCAATGGTTTAGCCTAATGAGGTCGTAGAGTACAATATTTAGTTTTAAATAGTAAATCTTTGTATGGAATCAATTTCTGCTGTTAAATTCGACAACTTTCGACCCAGGTGGATGAAAATAGCCGTAATGGATCAGTTTAGACCCGTAATATGCTTTAGATATTCAAATTTTCCATAAATTGGGAAGCTAGGTGCAATGGTTTAGCCTAATGAGGTCGTAGAGTACAATATTTAGTTTTAAATAGTAAATCTTTGTATGGAATCAATTTCTGCTGTTAAATTCGACAACTTTCGACCCAGGTGGATGAAAATAGCCGTAATGGATCAGTTTAGACCCGTAATATGCTTTAGATATTCAAATTTTCCATAAATTGGGAAGCTAGGTGCAATGGTTTAGCCTAATGAGGTCGTAGAGTACAATATTTAGTTTTAAATAGTAAATCTTTGTATGGAATCAATTTCTGCTGTTAAATTCGACAACTTTCGACCCAGGTGGATGAAAATAGCCGTAATGGATCAGTTTAGACCCGTAATATGCTTTAGATATTCAAATTTTCCATAAATTGGGAAGCTAGGTGCAATGGTTTAGCCTAATGAGGTCGTAGAGTACAATATTTAGTTTTAAATAGTTAATCTTTGTATGGAATCAATTTCTGCTGTTAAATTCGACAACTTTCGACCCAGGTGGATGAAAATAGCCGTAATGGATCAGTTTAGACCCGTAATATGCTTTAGATATTCAAATTTTCCATAAATTGGGAAGCTAGGTGCAATGGTTTAGCCTAATGAGGTCGTAGAGTACAATATTTAGTTTTAAATAGTAAATCTTTGTATGGAATCAATTTCTGCTGTTAAATTCGACAACTTTCGACCCAGGTGGATGAAAATAGCCGTAATGGATCAGTTTAGACCCGTAATATGCTTTAGATATTCAAATTTTCCATAAATTGGGAAGCTAGGTGCAATGGTTTAGCCTAATGAGGTCGTAGAGTACAATATTTAGTTTTAAATAGTAAATCTTTGTATGGAATCAATTTCTGCTGTTAAATTCGACAACTTTCGACCCAGGTGGATGAAAATAGCCGTAATGGATCAGTTTAGACCCGTAATATGCTTTAGATATTCAAATTTTCCATAAATTGGGAAGCTAGGTGCAATGGTTTAGCCTAATGAGGTCGTAGAGTACAATATTTAGTTTTAAATAGTTAATCTTTGTATGGAATCAATTTCTGCTGTTAAATTCGACAACTTTCGACCCAGGTGGATGAAAATAGCCGTAATGGATCAGTTTAGACCCGTAATATGCTTTAGATATTCAAATTTTCCATAAATTGAGCTAGGTGCAATGGTTTAGCCTAATGAGGTCGTAGAGTACAATATTTAGTTTTAAATAGTAAATCTTTGTATGGAATCAATTTCTGCTGTTAAATTCGACAACTTTCGACCCAGGTGGATGAAAATAGCCGTAATGGATCAGTTTAGACCCGTAATATGCTTTAGATATTCAAATTTTCCATAAATTGGGAAGCTAGGTGCAATGGTTTAGCCTATGAGGTCGTAGAGTACAATATTTAGTTTTAAATAGTAAATCTTTGTATGGAATCAATTTCTGCTGTTAAATTCGACAACTTTCGACCCAGGTGGATGAAAATAGCCGTAATGGATCAGTTTAGACCCGTAATATGCTTTAGATATTCAAATTTTCATAAATTGGGAAGAGCAGTGCAATGGTTTAGCCTAATGAGGTCGTAGAGTACAATATTTAGTTTTAAATAGTTAATCTTTGTATGGAATCAATTTCTGCTGTTAAATTCGACAACTTTCGACCCAGGTGGATATAGCAGGCGAACCCTATTAGATATTCAAAAAGAATGACCAGGTGGATGAAAATAGCCGTAATGGATCAGTTTAGACCCGTAATATGCTTTAGATATTCAAATTTTCCATAAATTGGGAAGCTAGGTGCAATGGTTTAGCCTAATGAGGTCGTAGAGTACAATATTTAGTTTTAAATAGTAAATCTTTGTATGGAATCAATTTCTGCTCTTAAATTCGACAACTTTCGACCCAGGTGGATGAAAATAGCCGTAATGGATCAGTTTAGACCCGTAATATGCTTTAGATATTCAAATTTTCCATAAATTGGGAAGCTAGGTGCAATGGTTTAGCCTAATGAGGTCGTAGAGTACAATATTTAGTTTTAAATAGTAAATCTTTGTATGGAATCAATTTCTGCTGTTAAATTCGACAACTTTCGACCCAGGTGGATGAAAATAGCCGTAATGGATCAGTTTAGACCCGTAATATGCTTTAGATATTCAAATTTTCCATAAATTGGGAAGCTAGGTGCAATGGTTTAGCCTAATGAGGTCGTAGAGTACAATATTTAGTTTTAAATAGTAAATCTTTGTATGGAATCAATTTCTGCTGTTAAATTCGACAACTTTCGACCCAGGTGGATGAAAATAGCCGTAATGGATCAGTTTAGACCCGTAATATGCTTTAGATATTCAAATTTTCCATAAATTGGGAAGCTAGGTGCAATGGTTTAGCCTAATGAGGTCGTAGAGTACAATATTTAGTTTTAAATAGTTAATCTTTGTATGGAATCAATTTCTGCTGTTAAATTCGACAACTTTCGACCCAGGTGGATGAAAATAGCCGTAATGGATCAGTTTAGACCCGTAATATGCTTTAGATATTCAAATTTTCCATAAATTGGGAAGCTAGGTGCAATGGTTTAGCCTAATGAGGTCGTAGAGTACAATATTTAGTTTTAAATAGTAAATCTTTGTATGGAATCAATTTCTGCTGTTAAATTCGACAACTTTCGACCCAGGTGGATGAAAATAGCCGTAATGGATCAGTTTAGACCCGTAATATGCTTTAGATATTCAAATTTTCCATAAATTGGGAAGCTAGGTGCAATGGTTTAGCCTAATGAGGTCGTAGAGTACAATATTTAGTTTTAAATAGTAAATCTTTGTATGGAATCAATTTCTGCTGTTAAATTCGACAACTTTCGACCCAGGTGGATGAAAATAGCCGTAATGGATCAGTTTAGACCCGTAATATGCTTTAGATATTCAAATTTTCCATAAATTGGGAAGCTAGGTGCAATGGTTTAGCCTAATGAGGTCGTAGAGTACAATATTTAGTTTTAAATAGTAAATCTTTGTATGGAATCAATTTCTGCTGTTAAATTCGACAACTTTCGACCCAGGTGGATGAAAATAGCCGTAATGGATCAGTTTAGACCCGTAATATGCTTTAGATATTCAAATTTTCCATAAATTGGGAAGCTAGGTGCAATGGTTTAGCCTAATGAGGTCGTAGAGTACAATATTTAGTTTTAAATAGTAAATCTTTGTATGGAATCAATTTCTGCTGTTAAATTCGACAACTTTCGACCCAGGTGGATGAAAATAGCCGTAATGGATCAGTTTAGACCCGTAATATGCTTTAGATATTCAAATTTTCCATAAATTGGGAAGCTAGGTGCAATGGTTTAGCCTAATGAGGTCGTAGAGTACAATATTTAGTTTTAAATAGTTAATCTTTGTATGGAATCAATTTCTGCTGTTAAATTCGACAACTTTCGACCCAGGTGGATGAAAATAGCCGTAATGGATCAGTTTAGACCCGTAATATGCTTTAGATATTCAAATTTTCCATAAATTGGGAAGCTAGGTGCAATGGTTTAGCCTAATGAGGTCGTAGAGTACAATATTTAGTTTTAAATAGTAAATCTTTGTATGGAATCAATTTCTGCTGTTAAATTCGACAACTTTCGACCCAGGTGGATGAAAAATAGCCGTAATGGATCAGTTTAGACCCGTAATATGCTTTAGATATTCAAATTTTCCATAAATTGGGAAGCTAGGTGCAATGGTTTAGCCTAATGAGGTCGTAGAGTACAATATTTAGTTTTAAATAGTAAATCTTTGTATGGAATCAATTTCTGCTGTTAAATTCGACAACTTTCGACCCAGGTGGATGAAAATAGCCGTAATGGATCAGTTTAGACCCGTAATATGCTTTAGATATTCAAATTTTCCATAAATTGGGAAGCTAGGTGCAATGGTTTAGCCTAATGAGGTCGTAGAGTACAATATTTAGTTTTAAATAGTTAATCTTTGTATGGAATCAATTTCTGCTGTTAAATTCGACAACTTTCGACCCAGGTGGATGAAAATAGCCGTAATGGATCAGTTTAGACCCGTAATATGCTTTAGATATTCAAATTTTCCATAAATTGGGAAGCTAGGTGCAATGGTTTAGCCTAATGAGGTCGTAGAGTACAATATTTAGTTTTAAATAGTAAATCTTTGTATGGAATCAATTTCTGCTGTTAAATTCGACAACTTTCGACCCAGGTGGATGAAAATAGCCGTAATGGATCAGTTTAGACCCGTAATATGCTTTAGATATTCAAATTTTCCATAAATTGGGAAGCTAGGTGCAATGGTTTAGCCTAATGAGGTCGTAGAGTACAATATTTAGTTTTAAATAGTAAATCTTTGTATGGAATCAATTTCTGCTTGTTAAATTCGACAACTTTCGACCCAGGTGGATGAAAATAGCCGTAATGGATCAGTTTAGACCCGTAATATGCTTTAGATATTCAAATTTTCCATAAATTGGGAAGCTAGGTGCAATGGTTTAGCCTAATGAGGTCGTAGAGTACAATATTTAGTTTTAAATAGTAAATCTTTGTATGGAATCAATTTCTGCTGTTAAATTCGACAACTTTCGACCCAGGTGGATGAAAATAGCCGTAATGGATCAGTTTAGACCCGTAATATGCTTTAGATATTCAAATTTTCCATAAATTGGGAAGCTAGGTGCAATGGTTTAGCCTAATGAGGTCGTAGAGTACAATATTTAGTTTTAAATAGTAAATCTTTGTATGGAATCAATTTCTGCTGTTAAATTCGACAACTTTCGACCCAGGTGGATGAAAATAGCCGTAATGGATCAGTTTAGACCCGTAATATGCTTTAGATATTCAAATTTTCCATAAATTGGGAAGCTAGGTGCAATGGTTTAGCCTAATGAGGTCGTAGAGTACAATATTTAGTTTTAAATAGTTAATCTTTGTATGGAATCAATTTCTGCTGTTAAATTCGACAACTTTCGACCCAGGTGGATGAAAATAGCCGTAATGGATCAGTTTAGACCCGTAATATGCTTTAGATATTCAAATTTTCCATAAATTGGGAAGCTAGGTGCAATGGTTTAGCCTAATGAGGTCGTAGAGTACAATATTTAGTTTTAAATAGTAAATCTTTGTATGGAATCAATTTCTGCTGTTAAATTCGACAACTTTCGACCCAGGTGGATGAAAATAGCCGTAATGGATCAGTTTAGACCCGTAATATGCTTTAGATATTCAAATTTTCCATAAATTGGGAAGCTAGGTGCAATGGTTTAGCCTAATGAGGTCGTAGAGTACAATATTTAGTTTTAAATAGTAAATCTTTGTATGGAATCAATTTCTGCTGTTAAATTCGACAACTTTCGACCCAGGTGGATGAAAATAGCCGTAATGGATCAGTTTAGACCCGTAATATGCTTTAGATATTCAAATTTTCCATAAATTGGGAAGCTAGGTGCAATGGTTTAGCCTAATGAGGTCGTAGAGTACAATATTTAGTTTTAAATAGTAAATCTTTGTATGGAATCAATTTCTGCTGTTAAATTCGACAACTTTCGACCCAGGTGGATGAAAATAGCCGTAATGGATCAGTTTAGACCCGTAATATGCTTTAGATATTCAAATTTTCCATAAATTGGGAAGCTAGGTGCAATGGTTTAGCCCAATGAGGTCGTAGAGTACAATATTTAGTTTTAAATAGTAAATCTTTGTATGGAATCAATTTCTGCTGTTAAATTCGACAACTTTCGACCCAGGTGGATGAAAATAGCCGTAATGGATCAGTTTAGACCCGTAATATGCTTTAGATATTCAAATTTTCCATAAATTGGGAAGCTAGGTGCAATGGTTTAGCCTAATGAGGTCGTAGAGTACAATATTTAGTTTTAAATAGTAAATCTTTGTATGGAATCAATTTCTGCTGTTAAATTCGACAACTTTCGACCCAGGTGGATGAAAATAGCCGTAATGGATCAGTTTAGACCCGTAATATGCTTTAGATATTCAAATTTTCCATAAATTGGGAAGCTAGGTGCAATGGTTTAGCCTAATGAGGTCGTAGAGTACAATATTTAGTTTTAAATAGTAAATCTTTGTATGGAATCAATTTCTGCTGTTAAATTCGACAACTTTCGACCCAGGTGGATGAAAATAGCCGTAATGGATCAGTTTAGACCCGTAATATGCTTTAGATATTCAAATTTTCCATAAATTGGGAAGCTAGGTGCAATGGTTTAGCCTAATGAGGTCGTAGAGTACAATATTTAGTTTTAAATAGTAAATCTTTGTATGGAATCAATTTCTGCTGTTAAATTCGACAACTTTCGACCCAGGTGGATGAAAATAGCCGTAATGGATCAGTTTAGACCCGTAATATGCTTTAGATATTCAAATTTTCCATAAATTGGGAAGCTAGGTGCAATGGTTTAGCCTAATGAGGTCGTAGAGTACAATATTTAGTTTTAAATAGTAAATCTTTGTATGGAATCAATTTCTGCTGTTAAATTCGACAACTTTCGACCCAGGTGGATGAAAATAGCCGTAATGGATCAGTTTAGACCCGTAATATGCTTTAGATATTCAAATTTTCCATAAATTGGGAAGCTAGGTGCAATGGTTTAGCCTAATGAGGTCGTAGAGTACAATATTTAGTTTTAAATAGTAAATCTTTGTATGGAATCAATTTCTGCTGTTAAATTCGACAACTTTCGACCCAGGTGGATGAAAATAGCCGTAATGGATCAGTTTAGACCCGTAATATGCTTTAGATATTCAAATTTTCCATAAATTGGGAAGCTAGGTGCAATGGTTTAGCCTAATGAGGTCGTAGAGTACAATATTTAGTTTTAAATAGTAAATCTTTGTATGGAATCAATTTCTGCTGTTAAATTCGACAACTTTCGACCCAGGTGGATGAAAATAGCCGTAATGGATCAGTTTAGACCCGTAATATGCTTTAGATATTCAAATTTTCCATAAATTGGGAAGCTAGGTGCAATGGTTTAGCCTAATGAGGTCGTAGAGTACAATATTTAGTTTTAAATAGTAAATCTTTGTATGGAATCAATTTCTGCTGTTAAATTCGACAACTTTCGACCCAGGTGGATGAAAATAGCCGTAATGGATCAGTTTAGACCCGTAATATGCTTTAGATATTCAAATTTTCCATAAATTGGGAAGCTAGGTGCAATGGTTTAGCCTAATGAGGTCGTAGAGTACAATATTTAGTTTTAAATAGTTAATCTTTGTATGGAATCAATTTCTGCTGTTAAATTCGACAACTTTCGACCCAGGTGGATGAAAATAGCCGTAATGGATCAGTTTAGACCCGTAATATGCTTTAGATATTCAAATTTTCCATAAATTGGGAAGCTAGGTGCAATGGTTTAGCCTAATGAGGTCGTAGAGTACAATATTTAGTTTTAAATAGTAAATCTTTGTATGGAATCAATTTCTGCTGTTAAATTCGACAACTTTCGACCCAGGTGGATGAAAATAGCCGTAATGGATCAGTTTAGACCCGTAATATGCTTTAGATATTCAAATTTTCCATAAATTGGGAAGCTAGGTGCAATGGTTTAGCCTAATGAGGTCGTAGAGTACAATATTTAGTTTTAAATAGTAAATCTTTGTATGGAATCAATTTCTGCTGTTAAATTCGACAACTTTCGACCCAGGTGGATGAAAATAGCCGTAATGGATCAGTTTAGACCCGTAATATGCTTTAGATATTCAAATTTTCCATAAATTGGGAAGCTAGGTGCAATGGTTTAGCCTAATGAGGTCGTAGAGTACAATATTTAGTTTTAAATAGTTAATCTTTGTATGGAATCAATTTCTGCTGTTAAATTCGACAACTTTCGACCCAGGTGGATGAAAATAGCCGTAATGGATCAGTTTAGACCCGTAATATGCTTTAGATATTCAAATTTTCCATAAATTGGGAAGCTAGGTGCAATGGTTTAGCCTAATGAGGTCGTAGAGTACAATATTTAGTTTTAAATAGTTAATCTTTGTATGGAATCAATTTCTGCTGTTAAATTCGACAACTTTCGACCCAGGTGGATGAAAATAGCCGTAATGGATCAGTTTAGACCCGTAATATGCTTTAGATATTCAAATTTTCCATAAATTGGGAAGCTAGGTGCAATGGTTTAGCCTAATGAGGTCGTAGAGTACAATATTTAGTTTTAAATAGTAAATCTTTGTATGGAATCAATTTCTGCTGTTAAATTCGACAACTTTCGACCCAGGTGGATGAAAATAGCCGTAATGGATCAGTTTAGACCCGTAATATGCTTTAGATATTCAAATTTTCCATAAATTGGGAAGCTAGGTGCAATGGTTTAGCCTAATGAGGTCGTAGAGTACAATATTTAGTTTTAAATAGTAAATCTTTGTATGGAATCAATTTCTGCTGTTAAATTCGACAACTTTCGACCCAGGTGGATGAAAATAGCCGTAATGGATCAGTTTAGACCCGTAATATGCTTTAGATATTCAAATTTTCCATAAATTGGGAAGCTAGGTGCAATGGTTTAGCCTAATGAGGTCGTAGAGTACAATATTTAGTTTTAAATAGTAAATCTTTGTATGGAATCAATTTCTGCTGTTAAATTCGACAACTTTCGACCCAGGTGGATGAAAATAGCCGTAATGGATCAGTTTAGACCCGTAATATGCTTTAGATATTCAAATTTTCCATAAATTGGGAAGCTAGGTGCAATGGTTTAGCCTAATGAGGTCGTAGAGTACAATATTTAGTTTTAAATAGTAAATCTTTGTATGGAATCAATTTCTGCTGTTAAATTCGACAACTTTCGACCCAGGTGGATGAAAATAGCCGTAATGGATCAGTTTAGACCCGTAATATGCTTTAGATATTCAAATTTTCCATAAATTGGGAAGCTAGGTGCAATGGTTTAGCCCAATGAGGTCGTAGAGTACAATATTTAGTTTTAAATAGTAAATTTTTGTATGGAATCAATTTCTGCTCTTAAATTCGACAACTTTCGACCCAGGTGGATGAAAATAGCCGTAATGGATCAGTTTAGACCCGTAATATGCTTTAGATATTCAAATTTTCCATAAATTGGGAAGCTAGGTGCAATGGTTTAGCCTAATGAGGTCGTAGAGTACAATATTTAGTTTTAAATAGTTAATCTTTGTATGGAATCAATTTCTGCTGTTAAATTCGACAACTTTCGACCCAGGTGGATGAAAATAGCCGTAATGGATCAGTTTAGACCCGTAATATGCTTTAGATATTCAAATTTTCCATAAATTGGGAAGCTAGGTGCAATGGTTTAGCCTAATGAGGTCGTAGAGTACAATATTTAGTTTTAAATAGTAAATCTTTGTATGGAATCAATTTCTGCTGTTAAATTCGACAACTTTCGACCCAGGTGGATGAAAATAGCCGTAATGGATCAGTTTAGACCCGTAATATGCTTTAGATATTCAAATTTTCCATAAATTGGGAAGCTAGGTGCAATGGTTTAGCCTAATGAGGTCGTAGAGTACAATATTTAGTTTTAAATAGTAAATCTTTGTATGGAATCAATTTCTGCTGTTAAATTCGACAACTTTCGACCCAGGTGGATGAAAATAGCCGTAATGGATCAGTTTAGACCCGTAATATGCTTTAGATATTCAAATTTTCCATAAATTGGGAAGCTAGGTGCAATGGTTTAGCCTAATGAGGTCGTAGAGTACAATATTTAGTTTTAAATAGTAAATCTTTGTATGGAATCAATTTCTGCTGTTAAATTCGACAACTTTCGACCCAGGTGGATGAAAATAGCCGTAATGGATCAGTTTAGACCCGTAATATGCTTTAGATATTCAAATTTTCCATAAATTGGGAAGCTAGGTGCAATGGTTTAGCCTAATGAGGTCGTAGAGTACAATATTTAGTTTTAAATAGTAAATCTTTGTATGGAATCAATTTCTGCTGTTAAATTCGACAACTTTCGACCCAGGTGGATGAAAATAGCCGTAATGGATCAGTTTAGACCCGTAATATGCTTTAGATATTCAAATTTTCCATAAATTGGGAAGCTAGGTGCAATGGTTTAGCCTAATGAGGTCGTAGAGTACAATATTTAGTTTTAAATAGTAAATCTTTGTATGGAATCAATTTCTGCTGTTAAATTCGACAACTTTCGACCCAGGTGGATGAAAATAGCCGTAATGGATCAGTTTAGACCCGTAATATGCTTAAGATATTCAAATTTTCCATAAATTGGGAAGCTAGGTGCAATGGTTTAGCCTAATGAGGTCGTAGAGTACAATATTTAGTTTTAAATAGTAAATTCTTTGTATGGAATCAATTTCTGCTCTTAAATTCGACAACTTTCGACCCAGGTGGATGAAAATAGCCGTAATGGATCAGTTTAGACCCGTATTATGCTTAAGATATTCAAATTTTCCATAAATTGGGAAGCTAGGTGCAATGGTTTAGCCTAATGAGGTCGTAGAGTACAATATTTAGTTTTAAATAGTTAGGGTGTTCAACACCCCGCGTAAAAGTGTAAAGCAAAAAGCGTAAACTCCAAAAGTTTACGCCACAACAACAAAACACATGAGAAAAAGTTTACGCTCTTTTTGCTGCCCTGGGGTATGTTTACAAAATCCGCGTAAAAGTGTAAAGAGAGTAAAGTGTTGAAGTGTTGTAAAATCATTCAAAGTAACGACAAAAAGTACTCGGGTACTCTTCAAAAAATGCGGTCACCCCTAGAATAATTAAATTTTTTTTGTCAGTTTAACTGCATCTGGCCAGCAAATCAATTGAGACAACTTCCCCAAAATAGCTGTCTGTAGCTACACCTCAAGAGCCGTCATCACCTACTGTAAACATTGTTGTAGTTTCACTTATTCAAACTACCCCAAACAGAAAAGTGCTCCCTGTAACTCAAGTTCCACTTGGGGTCGAAATGCATTCGACAAAAAGCATGGGGCCGCACAGACCCATTGGTCATTGAAAAATGGTAGCTCATTGGTTCGCCAGTTGACTCATTTGGGCACACAGAACTTGGATCCTCGCCGCCAGCATGCAACTGCTGTAAGAACCTCCATAACGTCGTCTACCACTTCATCGACAGTATCATGGTTGTATCTCAAGATTTTTTGTATAAATTAATAGGATTGTGACTGACCAAATAATTTCCGAACACAAAACGAGATATTTTCAAAGTATTTATTGCGGACGAACCGTCTCGCGTAAGCATGAATTTAAATCTAAAGATACAAAGGAATATAAGCTTAACTCAAAACCTAACGTTGCCGGCTGCGCTGCCGGTCTTACATAAATAAACGGCCAGCATAGCCCACGACTTGCAACGTCAGCGCCTCGTGCAGGGTATCACGTTACCCTGCGGAATGCAGACGCTGACCGCTTACGCTAAGTCGCTGGGCGCCCAAAATGCTGTGTCAGCAAGTTGGGGAGTGAGCGGTGATGGAACTTCCGCTCGTGCAGTTGGGCGCAAGGGGTTATTGGTTAACTTCTCCCCCCCTCGAAGACCGACCGTCCTCGGTCGCGTTCAGGTTTTTTACCAAATCTTTAATGCGACAGGTGTCTCGTTGTTTCTTAATGTGAGAATAAAGAAATAGGAACCCGCCGATTATAACGCAGGCACCCGCGGCCATGGCGAGCGCCGCTGCAGACCTTGTGCTCGAAGAAACCTCGTCCTTGACCTCTTTGATGAAGCTTAGGTTTTCCTCGCTCAGCCGATGGAGATAAGGGAGGCTCAGTACTGTGTTGTGACCGCTGATGTTTAGCAATGGGGAAGCCGCCACACCTGGGAACCGATTACGGATGTTTTTTCGGTTCACGTACTTGGTCCCATTTACTACGGCATACGTATCGAACGAGATGAGATGAGTGCCCACCACTTTGGTTTCAGCGCAATTGTCATAGGTTACCGTCGCTGGCCTATCGTTAATTATAATGATCCCATCGTCGACCATTGTGATGGGGCCAAGGTGGCTTGGTTGAGTTTGGCAGTGGGCCACGCCTCCCGAATGCAGGCCCTGTGCGCAGGTATCATTTATCGCCTGTCTGCAAAACGTGGCAGTGGCAGTGGAAGTACAGCTTGCAACAGCAATTACTTGGCTCTCGCACTCCGCTACAATGTTGTCAGAGATCTGCAGAACAGCGCCGTTGTGAGCAACCGGGAAAATCATTACCTTTTGCAAAACTTACTAATTCTAGGATACTCAATTATTAGGTTAATTACATGGTTGGACTGCAAAATCTTAATGCTAGATACTTCTAAGATGTTCGTAACGGATGTCCCTGTGAGCTGGTCAGTGATGATAGACCTCAGATCAGAGTGGTCTAATATGGTGGGGTTTATTACTTTAACTTTAGCTAAGGATATTGTAAGCATCAGATTACCTATTTCAGTTATGAGAATTCTGTTTCTAGATAGCAAGGTCTCATATAAATGAGCCGTATCAATCTGCTCGGCTTTGGTAACTTTAAGAATTTGGTTAACCGTGTCAGTAAGTTGGTTAATTTGACCCTGAGTCCTAGAGTTAATGACAACTTGCCTATTGTTTGATTCTACCAGCTGCGCTTCAGTCATTTGTATGTTCCGTAAGTCGTTAGCGTCTGGAGTGCCCGCGACGACCTTCAGGGTCGTCCCTAAGAAGTCGAGACTTCTTGCCATGCGATGGTGCACGTTCAGGGCGGTCAACAAGTCACGTACGTGTTCGGTGTCTATTTCCAATAGTTTCCTCATATGAGACTGAGGAAATCGGTCCGTCAGATTCATTGTCTCGTCGGTCATCCGTTTAAAGTCCGTAAGGTTGGTCGTATGTCTCAAGTAGTCATGTCCGTTCCAAATTAGTACGTCGCCGTCAGTAACTGGTATGTAGTCCGCGTGCGAATAGTCCGTCAACCGCGCAGCTACCGTGGTTAGCAAAAGAGATATCGTTCCGAAAATCCTGAAGTACGAATGATTAAAACTAAGTTATAAATGAGTGAAAAACAAGTGAACCGCCTGAAATATCTATCGGAGGTTGTCCTTGTGGACCACCCTCCCCTTAATGAGGACAGTTGTCCCCAAGTCCGCTTCAACCCTCTCCTCACTACATAGGGGCGCAAGCTTATTCCCCAATCTCCTGTTTGTTTTAACGAGGACCTTTTCACCAACCTCGAAAACCCTGTTCTGTCTGTTCTGGTTTATTCTGGCGTTCTGCGCTAGCTGTGCCTTCTCAACCTTGTTTCTTATATCCCGCTGGACCTCTGTCGCGGTGGTATGCAGAGCCTCAGTGGGCTTCTTGTTGGTGACCGAGTGAATTGACCCGTTGTACTTAATCGTGGCCTGGAGAATGAGGTCGACCGTGTCGAGAATCCCTCTTTGGAGCTTAAGACACCTCGCAATTTCTAGGAGAGTGCTGAGAAAGCGCTCTACTTGCCCGTTCGATGTGCTATGCAGGGGGGGTGCGTTGACTACACTTACTCCGAAATTATTCAACAAAAGGGAAGTAATGGTCTCCGACTTTAAAGAGGGTTCGTTGTCGCAGTATATTTGCCTAGCGTGAGGGAAAAAATTCATCAGCACTAGTAGAGGTGCCTTTACATCCTCTATGGTACGGGAGGCAATAGGCTGGACAACAGCGAATTTTGAAAATTTGTCTACGCAGGTGAGGAAGTATTTCCGATCGGTGGAGAAAATGTCGACGTGCAACATTTCCCCAGAGCGTGATGGAACCGGAGTTGGACCAAGTTCCTGTTTCCTTGGGTGCCTGTCATACTTTGCCTTGGAGCAAATTTTACAATTTAGGACCACTTCATTCGCGAGTTTGGTCATTCTTGGAAAGTAATAATCGGACAAGACCTGCTTCACGTTCTCTTGAGCCGCCCTATGTGCACGATTGTGTTCAACCGTGATAATCTCCCTTCTTTCACCGCTATCGAAGATATCGGCTACCATTTTCTTGCAATGCCAAAACTTTGTTGTTGGAAAGCTCTTTACAAGTTCGTGCTGGATGCGAGCTAGCGTTGGAAAATCGCAAAGAATTGCATTCACCACGTTTGGATTAACGACCGACTTTACCTCTTCGACGAGGGTATCGCTGTTTGTAAAGTTTATTGTGTGGCGTGTTTTTTCCCCAAACAGGATGAAATTTCTTTTTAAAGGGAACCTCGCCTCCTCTAAGACCACCTGGTTTCTGAAACAATTAACCGGTTTTTCCGTAGTTTCAATGGTGTATGTCAGGGATGCCTCACTATGAATTGTGGCCGCATCAGACTCAGCATTGTTGCTTTCGAGAGCGAAAAGCTGTTGTCGCGATAACGCATCAGCAACGTGGTTTTCCTTGCCTGGTTTGTAAAATATATTAGCCCCTGTCTCATCAATGCGTGCTTTCCATCGCTTGATTTTTGCATTGGGGTTTCCTTCAGACACCGCGAAAGTAAGAGGCTGGTGGTCTGTGAAGATGTTGATATCTTTCACCCCGTAGAGGTATTGCCGAAGCTTAGCCAAAGCCCACACAATGGCGAGTAACTCTCGCTCATTCGTAGCGTAGTTCGCCTCTCTGTCTTTTAAGGTTCTAGAGATCATTGTGATAGGCCGTCCGTTCTGCGAAAGGACCGCACCTATGCCATAGGCCGAAGCATCCGTTGTCAAATCAAAGGGCTTTTTATAGTCTGGGTACATTAACATCACATCTTCCGATGCCAATATGTTCCTCAGTTTTTCAAACGCGTTACGCTGGGATTCGTTCAGGTTGACCGAAATTTTCTTTGACCTGTACTTGCTTACCGACCCGTTTTCACCTTTCAAAATGTCAGAAAGGGGCTTTGCTATTGCCGCAAAGTCTTTTATAAAACACCGGTAGTAGCTGGCCAAACCCAGGAATGATCTGATTCCAAAGAGAGTAGTCGGCTGCACGTACTGCCGAATGGCTTTCACCTTTTCAGGATCCGTGGTAGCGCCATTGTTTGTTACAATAAAGCCCAGGTACTCTACGCTTTTTTTAAAAAACTGCGATTTTTCCTGGGCCACTCTCATGTTTGCGTCATGCAGGCTCTTGAGGACCCACCCCACATGTTTAACGTGGTCAGACTCATTTTCCGAGAAAATGATGACGTCATCTACATAGACGTAGCAAGTCTTGCCAATCTGTTCTCGTAGGACGTCATCAATGGCCCTCTGAAAGATGCTACCCGCGTTCTTGAGGCCGAAGGGAAGCCGACAGAACTCGTACTTCCCGCCATTCACAGAGAACGCTGTTTTTTCCCGGTCCCACTCCGCCAGAGTTATCTGGTGGTAGCCGGATTTCAGGTCAAGCGTTGTGAAGAATTTGGCCTTGCCCAGATTTGCCAAAATCATTTCTATACTCGGCATAGGGTATTTGTCAGCTACCGTTTTTAAGTTAAGCTTTCTAAAGTCATTAACGAAACGCTTTTTTTTGTTGCCCTCCTCGTCGGTGCCTTTTTTATCGACTACCCAGACGGGATTGTTATAAGGCGAACGGGACTTTCTTATAATGCCGTTTTTGAGTAAGTTGTCAATTTCTGAAGCGACAAAATCATCTACGCCTCTCGGGTAGGGGTATAGTTTTGAATATATTGGCTCGTTGTCTGTAGTACGGATCGTAGCTACGACGGACGTGTTGTAAGGCAGCGACTCGTTAGAGTCAGCAAAAGCCTTTTTGTTACTTTTCAGCATTCTTGCAAAATCTGCTTTTACCGCAGACGGCGCGTCGATGTCTACAATGGTTGTGTGATTGACATCGGTACATTCATAGTAAAAATTTTTTCGACTGTATTGCCAATTCGCAATTCATTTTTTTCGAAAGAAAGGGTTGCCTTTACTTGTTTAAATAAATCAAGTCCAATTATCCCATCAAATGTCGTTAGACTGTTTAATAGAAAAAAGGTAGCGTTGGTGCCAAACATCGGCAGAAAACATTTTTCTGTAATTCTGCTTGATCCGTGTATGGAATGAATGGCGAATGAAGATTCGACCGGGACTATGCCTTTTGGCTTAACGGAGGGTTTGATGTAATTCTTTGCTGCCCCAGGGTCGAGTAAAAATTTTACGGTTTTTCCTCCTATCTTCCGCTGTATGAATGACAGCCGGGACCTCCCCCTAAAAAATGAACATCATCGCTTTGATATCCAGCTTCGCTTTGCGCATCGATATCGGACATAGCCTTGGATGCCGCCTCTGAGTATACCGCCTCGGCTTGGACAGAACCCTGGGCGATGTGGTCTACCCTCTGGCGCCTCTGACCTGAAGTACGTTCCGACGTGTTTGAACGCTTGCCTTCATGGCCCTGATTCGTATTCTGAGGAGTTTTTTGGAATTTGGTGGGCTGCCTGAACTTGGATGAAGATGGATCCACCTCCATTGGCTCTTGCGCGCTCCCGTTACCGGGTCTATTTGAGGATCTGTCAAAGTGCTGCTGACCCCTTTGCTTTTTAAAATATGGGTTTTTGCCAGGAGGGTTATCTGCCTGCTCCTGATTCTGGTTTTGTTGACGGTATTGACCCCGTTGTTCGACTTTGTTTAGCTTCTCATCACGCACCCTCGCAAAGTTTGCCGCGAAGGAGTATCTGTCATGGTTAGACTCGACCTCCTGGGCCAAAGCAAGTGCTGAGGGCAAATCGGGCGGCTTTGATGACCACAATACGTCAGTCAGGTTACGCTTCAACCCGGACACAAAAACTCTGAGAGCGTCGCCCCTAAATTTTTCGCACATGCCTCTCGCTAATTCCTTGTCGAAGGTCATGCTGGCTTTATTTGTTAACAAGGTGAGTTTCTTCTCGACCTCGTCATAGTATTCTAGGACCGACATATCACCCTGCCTAAGCGTACCCATATCTTGTTCAATGACATGCATGGGCCGCTTGTCACAGTACATGAAGTCCAGTCGGGCAATTATGGCCTCAAAATTCATTGCCGTTTCGAATGACGCAAGAGCCGCGTTAGCAGCCTCCCGTATTTTACTTCGAATTATGATGACCGCCTGGTAGTGGCGCGAACTACCCACATACTTTTCATATACTTTATACGCAGCGATCGCAGCTTGTCTCCAAGCCACATATGACCCCTGGGCACCCGTGAATTCAGGTAAGCACTTAACTGCGTCTAGGGGCTCATCGCAATAAACGCCCTGCACAATTTCTACATCCTTGTAAACTTTTATAACTGGTGTGTTCACGTGTGTTTTTTCAAGGCGACCTGATATGTCGTCAATTTGTTTTTCAAACTCCGCCCTAAGGCTATCATCCCTTTTTTTAAAAGCATCAGCCTGAGCATTTAGAGCACTGGATACCGCAGCCTCAATGACGGCACGCAATTGCTCGACGTCCATGCTTGGGCCAAAATAAGAACCTGCCTGAGTAACCTTTGGAACTTCCGATACCTGCAATTTCTTTGTCTGTTCAATCAAACCACAATAAATACTATCGTCACTTTCGTACTGTCCGTTGTGTTCGCTGTCTGACGCACTCCCTCTATCACTCATAGGTTTTTAATCAACGACACGAAATGTAAAACAACAAAAAAAAAATTTACTCTGACCACTTGCTACCCAGAAACACAGACAAAATTCTTTGGAAAAAAAAATTGTATTATTCTTTTTTTTTTATTTATTTAGTTTGACTTGGCCTGCGCCGTTCAGGATTTATTTTTATTTTAGCAATGACACTCACTGATCTGAGTTTAATCACTAACCCCTCACTTACATGATTCAATTTAACCGAATTTAGGCAAAGGAATTTCTTTCCCGGTTGGTTCACTCCCACGCAGAGCCTCTTCGATGTTATTTTAAAAAACTTCACTCGCTGCCCAAGCAACTGGTACGCTGCTTGGTGACACGCCGCTGCCCGAAGAGCTCCAGCGGCTTCGGTGAACTTTTAATGATTTATTGACGCGCGCACGCTGTCAATTGTTTGTTTCTTATGTTGATTTGTTATCAACGCACACTTGGTTTTTCTGTTGATGTTTTGATTATCAACGCACAGTTGGTTTTTCTGTTGATGTTTTGATTATCAACGCACAGTTTGTCCACTAGGTATTTTTTCTTGTTAAAGAAAAGGAATACGCGGGTATTTAAACGTTGGGCGCCAATTAATAGGATTGTGACTGACCAAATAATTTCCGAACACAAAACGAGATATTTTCAAAGTATTTATTGCGGACGAACCGTCTCGCGTAAGCATGAATTTAAATCTAAAGATACAAAGGAATATAAGCTTAACTCAAAACCTAACGTTGCCGGCTGCGCTGCCGGTCTTACATAAATAAACGGCCAGCATAGCCCACGACTTGCAACGTCAGCGCCTCGTGCAGGGTATCACGTTACCCTGCGGAATGCAAACGCTGACCGCTTACGCCCCGCTTACGCTAAGGCGCTTAAATTTTTTCACATTTAGAGTGAGCGGTGATGGATTTTTTTTTTTTTTTTTTTTTTGGGTTGGGTCCCCAATTATTTGTGGGGGTTGGTATGGTGGTGGACTTATATTCATATTTCTTTATTTAGCTTGATTTATACACCAACAATCAATGCTAGAAAAATACGAATTTAATTTTATACACACAACCCCCAAAAAAAAAAAAATTTTTTAAAAAAAAACATTTAAGTTAATAAAAAATAAAGAAAACAAAGGAGGGGGGCTCAATAGCTGCGTCGCGTAAATTTACATTTAATTTTTAAGCGGGCTGTTGAACACCCTCAGTAAATCTTTGTATGGAATCAATTTCTGTTTTTTTATTCCAACTCTTTCCCCCCGGGGGTGAAAAAAGACCCGAAATGGATCAGTTTAGACCCGTAATATGCCTTAGATATTCAAATTTTCCATAAATTGGGAAGCTAGGTGCAATGGTTTAGCCTAATGAGGTCGTAGAGTACAATATTAAGTTTAAAATGGTAAATCTTTGTATGTAATAAATTTCTGCTGTTAAATTCGACAACTTTCGACCCAGGTGGATGAAAATAGCCGTAATGGATCAGTTTAGACCCGTATTATGCTTAAGATATTCAAATTTTCCATAAATTGGGAAGCTAGGTGCAATGGTTTAGCCTAATGAGGTCGTAGAGTACAATATTTAGTTTTAAATAGTAAATCTTTGTATGGAATCAATTTCTGCTCTTATATTCGACAACTTTCGACCCAGGTGGATGAAAATAGCCGTAATGGATCAGTTTAGACCCGTAATATGCTTTAGATATTCAAATTTTCCATAAATTGGGAAGCTAGGTGCAATGGTTTAGCCTAATGAGGTCGTAGAGTACAATATTAAGTTTAAAATGGTAAATCTTTGTATGTAATAAATTTCTGCTGTTAAATTCGACAACTTTCGACCCAGGTGGATGAAAATAGCCGTAATGGATCAGTTTAGACCCGTAATATGCTTTAGATATTCAAATTTTCCATAAATTGGGAGGCTAGGTGCAATGGTTTAGCCTAATGAGGTCGTAGAGTACAATATTTAGTTTTAAATAGTAAATCTTTGTATGGAATCAATTTCTGCTGTTAAATTCGACAACTTTCGACCCAGGTGGATGAAAATAGCCGTAATGGATCAGTTTAGACCCGTAATATGCTTTAGATATTCAAATTTTCCATAAATTGGGAAGCTAGGTGCAATGGTTTAGCCCAATGAGGTTGTAGAGTACAATATTTAGTTTTAAATAGTAAATTTTTGTATGGAATCAATTTCTGCTCTTAAATTCGACAACTTTCGACCCAGGTGGATGAAAATAGCCGTAATGGATCAGTTTAGACCCGTAATATGCTTTAGATATTCAAATTTTCCATAAATTGGGAAGCTAGGTGCAATGGTTTAGCCTAATGAGGTCGTAGAGTACAATATTTAGTTTTAAATAGTAAATCTTTGTATGGAATCAATTTCTGCTCTTAAATTCGACAACTTTCGACCCAGGTGGATGAAAATAGCCGTAATGGATCAGTTTAGACCCGTAATATGCTTTAGATATTCAAATTTTCCATAAATTGGGAAGCTAGGTGCAATGGTTTAGCCCAATGAGGTCGTAGAGTACAATATTTAGTTTTAAATAGTAAATTTTTGTATGGAATCAATTTCTGCTGTTAAATTCGACAACTTTCGACCCAGGTGGATGAAAATAGCCGTAATGGATCAGTTTAGACCCGTAATATGCTTTAGATATTCAAATTTTCCATAAATTGGGAAGCTAGGTGCAATGGTTTAGCCTAATGAGGTCGTAGAGTACAATATTTAGTTTTAAATAGTAAATCTTTGTATGGAATCAATTTCTGCTGTTAAATTCGACAACTTTCGACCCAGGTGGATGAAAATAGCCGTAATGGATCAGTTTAGACCCGTAATATGCTTTAGATATTCAAATTTTCCATAAATTGGGAAGCTAGGTGCAATGGTTTAGCCTAATGAGGTCGTAGAGTACAATATTTAGTTTTAAATAGTAAATCTTTGTATGGAATCAATTTCTGCTGTTATATTCGACAACTTTCGACCCAGGTGGATGAAAATAGCCGTAATGGATCAGTTTAGACCCGTAATATGCTTTAGATATTCAAATTTTCCATAAATTGGGAAGCTAGGTGCAATGGTTTAGCCTAATGAGGTCGTAGAGTACAATATTTAGTTTTAAATAGTAAATCTTTGTATGGAATCAATTTCTGCTGTTAAATTCGACAACTTTCGACCCAGGTGGATGAAAATAGCCGTAATGGATCAGTTTAGACCCGTAATATGCTTTAGATATTCAAATTTTCCATAAATTGGGAAGCTAGGTGCAATGGTTTAGCCTAATGAGGTCGTAGAGTACAATATTTAGTTTTAAATAGTAAATCTTTGTATGGAATCAATTTCTGCTGTTATATTCGACAACTTTCGACCCAGGTGGATGAAAATAGCCGTAATGGATCAGTTTAGACCCGTAATATGCTTTAGATATTCAAATTTTCCATAAATTGGGAAGCTAGGTGCAATGGTTTAGCCTAATGAGGTCGTAGAGTACAATATTTAGTTTTAAATAGTAAATCTTTGTATGGAATCAATTTCTGCTGTTAAATTCGACAACTTTCGACCCAGGTGGATGAAAATAGCCGTAATAGATCAGTTTAGACCCGTAATATGCTTTAGATATTCAAATTTTCCATAAATTGGGAAGCTAGGTGCAATGGTTTAGCCTAATGAGGTCGTAGAGTACAATATTTAGTTTTAAATAGTAAATCTTTGTATGGAATCAATTTCTGCTGTTAAATTCGACAACTCGACCCGGTGGATGAAAATAGCCGTAATGGATCAGTTTAGACCCGTAATATGCTTAAGATATTCAAATTTTCCATAAATTGGGAAGCTAGGTGCAATGGTTTAGCCTAATGAGGTCGTAGAGTACAATATTTAGTTTTAAATAGTAAATCTTTGTATGGAATCAATTTCTGCTGTTATATTCGACAACTTTCGACCCAGGTGGATGAAAATAGCCGTAATGGATCAGTTTAGACCCGTAATATGCTTTAGATATTCAAATTTTCCATAAATTGGGAAGCTAGGTGCAATGGTTTAGCCTAATGAGGTCGTAGAGTACAATATTTAGTTTTAAATAGTAAATCTTTGTATGGAATCAATTTCTGCTGTTAAATTCGACAACTTTCGACCCAGGTGGATGAAAATAGCCGTAATGGATCAGTTTAGACCCGTAATATGCTTTAGATATTCAAATTTTCCATAAATTGGGAAGCTAGGTGCAATGGTTTAGCCTAATGAGGTCGTAGAGTACAATATTTAGTTTTAAATAGTAAATCTTTGTATGGAATCAATTTCTGCTGTTAAATTCGACAACTTTCGACCCAGGTGGATGAAAATAGCCGTAATGGATCAGTTTAGACCCGTAATATGCTTTAGATATTCAAATTTTCCATAAATTGGGAAGCTAGGTGCAATGGTTTAGCCTAATGAGGTCGTAGAGTACAATATTAAGTTTTAAATGGTAAATCTTTGTATGGAATCAATTTCTGCTGTTAAATTCGACAACTTTCGACCCAGGTGGATGAAAATAGCCGTAATGGATCAGTTTAGACCCGTAATATGCTTAAGATATTCAAATTTTCCATAAATTGGGAGGCTAGGTGCAATGGTTTAGCCTAATGAGGTCGTAGAGTACAATATTTAGTTTTAAATAGTAAATCTTTGTATGGAATCAATTTCTGCTCTTATATTCGACAACTTTCGACCCAGGTGGATGAAAATAGCCGTAATGGATCAGTTTAGACCCGTAATATGCTTTAGATATTCAAATTTTCCATAAATTGGGAAGCTAGGTGCAATGGTTTAGCCCAATGAGGTCGTAGAGTACAATATTTAGTTTTAAATAGTAAATTTTTGTATGGAATCAATTTCTGCTGTTAAATTCGACAACTTTCGACCCAGGTGGATGAAAATAGCCGTAATGGATCAGTTTAGACCCGTAATATGCTTTAGATATTCAAATTTTCCATAAATTGGGAAGCTAGGTGCAATGGTTTAGCCCAATGAGGTTGTAGAGTACAATATTTAGTTTTAAATAGTAAATTTTTGTATGGAATCAATTTCTGCTCTTAAATTCGACAACTTTCGACCCAGGTGGATGAAAATAGCCGTAATGGATCAGTTTAGACCCGTAAGATGCTTTAGATATTCAAATTTTCCATAAATTGGGAAGCTAGGTGCAAAGGTTTAGCCTAATGAGGTCGTAAAGTACAATATTTAGTTTTTAATAGTAAATCTTTGTATGGAATCAATTTCTGCTGTTAAATTCGACATGGATGAAAATAGCCGTAATGGATCAGTTTAGACCCGTAATATGCTTTAGATATTCAAATTTTCCATAAATTGGGAAGCTAGGTGCAATGGTTTAGCCTAATGAGGTCGTATAGTACAATATTTAGTTTTTAATAGTTAATCTTTGTATGGAATCAATTTCTGCTGTTAAATTCGACAACTTTCGACCCAGGTGGATGAAAATAGCCGTAAAGGATCAGTTTAGACCCGTAATATGCTTTAGATATTCAAATTTTCCATAAATTGGGAAGCTAGGTGCAATGGTTTAGCCTAATGAGGTCGTAGAGTACAATATTTAGTTTTAAATAGTTAATCTTTGTATGGAATCAATTTCTGCTCTTAAATTCGACAACTTTCGAACCAGGTGGATGAAAATAGCCGTAATGGTTCAGTTTAGACCCGTAATATGCTTTAGATATTCAAATTTTCCACAAATTGGGAAGCTAGGTGCAATGGTTTAGCCTAATGAGGTCGTAGAGTACAATATAAAGTTTTAAATAGAAAATCTTTGTATGGAGTCAATCTCTGCTGTTAACTTCGACAACTTTCGACCCAGGTGAATGAAAATAGCCGTAATGGATCAGTTTAGACCCGTAATATGCTTTAGATATTCAAATTTTCCATAAATTGGGAAGCTAGGTGCAATGGTTAAGCCTAATGAGGTCGTAGAGTACAATATAAAGTTTTAAATAGAAAATCTTTGTATGGAATCAATTTCTGCTGTTAAATTCGACAACTTTCGACCCAGGTGGATGAAAATAGCCGTAATAGATCAGTTTTGACCCGTAATATGCTTTAGATATTAAAATTTTCCATAAATTGGGAAGCTAGGTGCAATGGTTTAGCCTAATGAGGTCGTAGAGTACAATATTTAGTTTTAAATAGTTAATCTTTGTATGGAATCAATTTCTGCTGTTAAATTCGACAACTTTCGACCCAGGTGGATGAAAATAACCGTAATGGATCAGTTTAGACCCGTAATATGCTTTAGATATTCAAATTTTCCATAAATTGGGAAGCTAGGTGCAATGGTTTAGCCTAATGAGGTCGTAGAGTACAATATTTAGTTTTAAATAGTTAATCTTTGTATGGAATCAATTTCTGCTGTTAAATTCGACAACTTTCGACCCAGGTGGATGAAAATAGCCGTAATGGATAAGTTTAGACCCGTAATATGCTTTAGATATTCAAATTTTCCATAAATTGGGAAGCTAGGTGCAATGGTTTAGCCTAATGAGGTCGTAGAGTACAATATTTAGTTTTAAATAGTTAATCTTTGTATGGAATCAATTTCTGCTGTTAAATTCGCCAACTTTCGACCTAGGTGGATGAAAATAGCCGTAAAGGATCAGTTTAGACCCGTAATATGCTTTAGATATTCAAATTTTCCATAAATTGGGAAGCTAGGTGCAATGGTTTAGCCTAATGAGGTCGTAGAGTACAATATTTAGTTTTAAATAGTTAATCTTTGTATGGAATCAATTTCTGCTGTTAAATTCGACAACTTTCGACCCAGGTGGATGAAAATAGCCGTAATGGATCAGTTTAGACCCGTAATATGCTTTAGATATTCAAATTTTCCATAAATTGAGAAGCTAGGTGCAATGGTTTAGCCCAATGAGGTCGTAGAGTTCAATATTTAGTTTTAAATAGTAAATCTTTGTATGGAATCAATTTCTGCTGTTAAATTCGACAACTTTCGACCCAGGTGGATGAAAATAGCCGTAATGGATCAGTTTAGACCAGTAATATGCTTTAGATTTTCAAATTTTCCATAAATTGGGAAGCTAGGTGCAATGGTTTAGCCTAATGAGGTCGTAGAGTACAATATTTAGTTTTAAATAGTTAATCTTTGTATGGAATCAATTTCTGCTGTTAAATTCGACAACTTTCGAACCAGGTGGATGAAAATAGCCGTAATGGATCAGTTTAGACCCGTAATATGCTTTAGATATTCAAATTTTCCATAAATTGGGAAGCTAGGTGCAATGGTTTAGCCTAATGAGGTCGTAGAGTACAATATTTAGTTTTAAATAGTAAATCTTTGTATGGAATCAATTTCTGCTGTTAAATTCGACAACTTTCGACCCAGGTGGATGAAAATAGCCGTAATGGTTCAGTTAAGACCCGTAATATGCTTTAGATATTCAAATTTTCCATAAATTGGGAAGCTAGGTGCAATGGTTTAGCCTAATGAGGTCGTAGAGTACAATATTTAGTTTTAAATAGTAAATCTTTGTATGGAATCAATTTCTGCTGTTAACTTCGACAACTTTCGACCCAGGTGAATGAAAATAGCCGTAATGGATCAGTTTAGACCCTTAATATGCTTAAGATATTCAAATTTTCCATAAATTGGGAAGCTAGGTGCAATGGTTTAGCCTAATGAGGTCGTAGAGTACAATATAAAGTTTTAAATAGTAAATCTTTGTATGGAATCAATTTCTGCTGTTAAATTCGACAACTTTCGACCCAGGTGGATGAAAATAGCCGTAATAGATCAGTTTTGACCCGTAATATGCTTAAGATATTCAAATTTTCCATAAATTGGGAAGCTAGGTGTAATGGTTTAGCCTAATGAGGTCGTAGAGTACAATATTTAGTTTAAAATGGTAAATCTTTGTATGTAATCAATTTCTGCTGTTAAATTCGACAACTTTCGACCCAGGTGGATGAAAATAGCCGTAATGGATCAGTTTAGACCCGTAATATGCTTTAGATATTCAAATTTTCCATAAATTGGGAAGCTAGGTGCAATGGTTTAGCCTAATAAGGTCGTAGAGTACAATATTTAGTTTTAAATAGTTAATCTTTGTATGGAATCAATTTCTGCTGTTAAATTCGCCAACTTTCGACCCAGGTGGATGAAAATAGCCGTAAAGGATCAGTTTAGACCCGTAATATGCTTTAGATATTCAAATTTTCCATAAATTGGGAAGCTAGGTGCAATGGTTTAGCCTTATGAGGTCGTAGAGTTCAATATTTAGTTTTAAATAGTTAATCCTTGTATGGAATCAATTTCTGCTGTTAAATTCGCCAACTTTCGACCCAGGTGGATGAAAATAGCCGTAATGGATCAGTTTAGACCCGTAATATGCTTTAGATATTTAAATTTTCCATAAATTGAGAAGCTAGGTGCAATGGTTTAGCCTAATGAGGTCGTAGAGTTCAATATTTAGTTTTAAATAGTTAATCTTTGTATGGAATCAATTTCTGCTGTTAAATTCGCCAACTTTCGACCCAGGTGGATGAAAATAGCCTTAAAGGATCAGTTTAGACCCGTAATATGCTTTAGATATTCAAGTTTTCCATAAATTGGGAAGCTAGGTGCAATGGTTTAGCCTTATGAGGTCGTAGAGTACAATATTTAGTTTTAAATAGTTAATCTTTGTATGGAATCAATTTCTGCTGTTAAATTCGCCAACTTTCGACCCAGGTGGATGAAAATAGCCTTAAAGGATCAGTTTAGACCCGTAATATGCTTTAGATATTCAAATTTTCCATAAATTGGGAAGCTAGGTGCAATGGTTTAGCCTTATGAGGTCGTAGAGTTCATTATTTAGTTTTAAATAGTTAATCTTTGTATGGAATCAATTTCTGCTGTTAAATTCGACAACTTTCGACCCAGGTGGATGAAAATAGCCGTAATGGATCAGTTTAGACCCGTAATATGCTTTAGATATTCAAATTTTCCATAAATTGGGAAGCTAGGTGCAATGGTTTAGCCTAATGAGGTCGTAGAGTTCAATATTTAGTTTTAAATAGTTAATCTTTGTATGGAATCAATTTCTGCTGTTAAATTCGACAACTTTCGACCCAGGTGGATGAAAAAAGCCGTAATGGATCAGTTTAGACCCGTAATATGCTTTAGATATTCAAATTTTCCATAAATTGGGAAGCTAGGTGCAATGGTTTAGCCTAATGAGGTCGTAGAGTACAATATTTAGTTTTAAATAGTTAATCTTTGTATGGAATCAATTTCTGCTGGTAAATTCGACAACTTTCGACCCAGGTGGATGAAAATAGCCGTAATGGATCAGTTTAGACCCGTAATATGCTTTAGATATTCAAATTTTCCACAAATTGGGAAGCTTAGTTTTAAATAGTTAATCTTTGTATGGAATCAATTTCTGGTGTTAAATTCGACAACTTTCGACCCAGGTGGATGAAAATAGCCGTAAAGGATCAGTTTAGACCCGTAATATGCTTTAGATATTCAAATTTTCCATAAATTGGGAAGCTAGGTGCAATGGTTTAGCCTAATGAGGTCGTAGAGTACAATATTTAGTTTTAAATAGTAAATCTTTGTATGGAATCAATTTCTGCTGTTAAATTCGACAACTTTCGACCCAGGTGGATGAAAATAGCCGTAAAGGATCAGTTTAGACCCGTAATATGCTTTAGATATTCAAATTTTCCATAAATTGGGAAGCTAGGTGCAATGGTTTAGCCTAATGAGGTCGTAGAGTACAATATTTAGTTTTAAATAGTTAATCTTTGTATGGAATCAATTTCTGCTGTTAAATTCGACAACTTTCGACCCAGGTGGATGAAAACAGCCGTAAAGGATCAGTTTAGACCCGTAATATGCTTTAGATATTCAAATTTTTCATAAATTGGGAAGCTAGGTGCAATGGTTTAGCCTAATGAGGTCGTAGAGTACAATATTTAGTTTTAAATAGTTAATCTTTGTATGGAATCAATTTCTGCTGTTAAATTCGACAACTTTCGACCCAGGTGGATGAAAACAGCCGTAAAGGATCAGTTAAGACCCGTAATATGCTTTAGATATTCAAGTTTTCCATAAATTGGGAAGCTAGGTGCAATGGTTTAGCCTAATGAGGTCGTAGAGTACAATATTTAGTTTTAAATAGTTAATCTTTGTATGGAATCAATTTCTGCTGTTAAATTCGACAACTTTCGACCCAGGTGGATGAAAACAGCCGTAAAGGATCAGTTAAGACCCGTAATATGCTTTAGATATTCAAATTTTCCATAAATTGGGAAGCTAGGTGCAATGGTTTAGCCTAATGAGGTCGTAGAGTACAATATTTAGTTTTAAATAGTTAATCTTTGTATGGAATCAATTTCTGCTGTTAAATTCGACATGGATGAAAATAGCCGTAATGGATCAGTTTAGACCCGTAATATGCTTTAGATATTCAAATTTTCCATAAATTGGGAAGCTAGGTGCAATGGTTTAGCCTAATGAGGTCGTAGAGTACAATATTTAGTTTTAAATAGTTAATCTTTGTATGGAATCAATTTTGTTTAATTCGACATGGATGAAAATAGCCGTTTCTCGTTGAATCATTCAAATTTTTCAATTGGGAATTGAAGTTTTAAATAGTTAATCTTTGTATGGACACAATTTCTGCTGTTAAATTCGACAACTTTCGACCCAGGTGGATGAAAATAGCTGTAATGGATCAGTTTAGACCCGTAATATGCTTTAGATATTCAAATTTTCCATAAATTGGGAAGCTAGGTGCAATGGTTTGCCTAATGGTCGTAGAGTACAATATTTAGTTTTAAATAGTTAATCTTTGTATGGAATCAATTTCTGCTGTTAAATTCGACAACTTTCGACCCAGGTGGATGAAAATAGCCGTAAAGGATCAGTTTAGACCCGTAATATGCTTTAGATATTCAAATTTTCCATAAATTGGGAAGCTAGGTGCAATGGTTTAGCCTAATGAGGTCGTGGAGTACAATATTTAGTTTTAAATAGTTAATCTTTGTATGGAATCAATTTCTGCTGTTAAATTCGACAACTTTCGACCCAGGTGGATGAAAACAGCCGTAAAGGATCAGTTAAGACCCGTAATATGCTTTAGATATTCAAATTTTCTATAAATTGGGAAGCTAGGTGCAATGGTTTAGCCTAATGAGGTCGTAGAGTACAATATTTAGTTTTAAATAGTTAATCTTTGTATGGAATCAATTTCTGCTGTTAAATTCGACATGGATGAAAATAGCCGTAATGGATCAGTTTAGACCCGTAATATGCTTTAGATATTCAAATTTTCCATAAATTGGGAAGCTAGGTGCAATGGTTTAGCCTAATGAGGTCGTAGAGTACAATATTTAGTTTTAAATAGTAAATCTTTGTATGGAATCAATTTCTGCTGTTAAATTCGACAACTTTCGACCCAGGTGGATGAAAACAGCCGTAAAGGATCAGTTAAGACCCGTAATATGCTTTAGATATTCAAATTTTCTATAAATTGGGAAGCTAGGTGCAATGGTTTAGCCTAATGAGGTCGTAGAGTACAATATTTAGTTTTAAATAGTTAATCTTTGTATGGAATCAATTTCTGCTGTTAAATTCGACATGGATGAAAATAGCCGTAATGGATCAGTTTAGACCCGTAATATGCTTTAGATATTCAAATTTTCCATAAATTGGGAAGCTAGGTGCAATGGTTTAGCCTAATGAGGTCGTAGAGTACAATATTTAGTTTTAAATAGTTAATCTTTGTATGGAATCAATTTCTGCTGTTAAATTCGACAACTTTCGACCCAGGTGGATGAAAACAGCCGTAAAGGATCAGTTAAGACCCGTAATATGCTTTAGATATTCAAATTTTCTATAAATTGGGAAGCTAGGTGCAATGGTTTAGCCTAATGAGGTCGTAGAGTACAATATTTAGTTTTAAATAGTTAATCTTTGTATGGAATCAATTTCTGCTGTTAAATTGATCGACATGGATGAAAATAGCCGTAAAGGATCGTTTAGACCCGTAATATGCTTTAGATATTCAAATTTTCCATAAATTGGGAAGCTAGGTGCAATGGTTTAGCCTAATGAGGTCGTAGAGTACAATATTTAGTTTTAAATAGTTAATCTTTGTATGGAATCAATTTCTGCTGTTAAATTCGACATGGATGAAAATAGCCGTAATGGATCAGTTTAGACCCGTAATATGCTTTAGATATTCAAATTTTCCATAAATTGGGAAGCTAGGTGCAATGGTTTAGCCTAATGAGGTCGTAGAGTGCAATATTTAGTTTTAAATAGTTAATCTTTGTATGGAATCAATTTCTGCTGTTAAATTCGACAACTTTCGACCCAGGTGGATGAAAACAGCCGTAAAGGATCAGTTAAGACCCGTAATATGCTTTAGATATTCAAATTTTCTATAAATTGGGAAGCTAGGTGCAATGGTTTAGCCTAATGAGGTCGTAGTGTACAATATTTAGTTTTAAATAGTTAATCTTTGTATGGAATCAATTTCTGCTGTTAAATTCGACATGGATGAAAATAGCCGTAATGGATCAGTTTAGACCCGTAATATGCTTTAGATATTCAAATTTTCCATAAATTGGGAAGCTAGGTGCAATGGTTTAGCCTAATGAGGTCGTAGAGTACAATATTTAGTTTTAAATAGTTAATCTTTGTATGGAATCAATTTCTGCTGTTAAATTCGACATGGATGAAAATAGCCGTAATGGATCAGTTTAGACCCGTAATATGCTTTAGATATTCAAATTTCCCATAAATTGGGAAGCTAGGTGCAATGGTTTAGCCTAATGAGGTCGTAGAGTACAATATTTAGTTTTAAATAGTAAATCTTTGTATGGAATCAATTTCTGCTGTTAAATTCGACAACTTTCGACCCAGGTGGATGAAAATAGCCGTAAAGGATCAGTTTAGACCCGTAATATGCTTTAGATATTCAAATTTTCCATAAATTGGGAAGCTAGGTGCAATGGTTTAGCCTAATGAGGTCGTAGAGTACAATATTTAGTTTTAAATAGTAAATCTTTGTATGGAATCAATTTCTGCTGTTAAATTCGACAACTTTCGACCCAGGTGGATGAAAATAGCCGTAAAGGATCAGTTTAGACCCGTAATATGCTTTAGATATTCAAATTTTCCATAAATTGGGAAGCTAGGTGCAATGGTTTAGCCTAATGAGGTCGTAGAGTACAATATTTAGTTTTAAATAGTTAATCTTTGTATGGAATCAATTTCTGCTGTTAAATTCGACAACTTTCGACCCAGGTGGATGAAAACAGCCGTAAAGGATCAGTTAAGACCCGTAATATGCTTTAGATTTTCAAATTTTCCATAAATTGGGAAGCTAGGTGCAATGGTTTAGCCTAATGAGGTCGTAGTGTACAATATTTAGTTTTAAATAGTTAATCTTTGTATGGAATCAATTTCTGCTGTTAAATTCGACATGGATGAAAATAGCCGTAATGGATCAGTTTAGACCCGTAATATGCTTTAGATATTCAAATTTTCCATAAATTGGGAAGCTAGGTGCAATGGTTTAGCCTAATGAGGTCGTAGAGTACAATATTTAGTTTTAAATAGTTAATCTTTGTATGGAATCAATTTCTGCTGTTAAATTCGACATGGATGAAAATAGCCATAATGGATCAGTTTAGACCCGTAATATGCTTTAGATATTCAAATTTTCCATAAATTGGGAAGCTAGGTGCAATGGTTTAGCCTAATGAGGTCGTAGAGTACAATATTTAGTTTTAAATAGTAAATCTTTGTATGGAATCAATTTCTGCTGTTAAATTCGACAACTTTCGACCCAGGTGGATGAAAATAGCCGTAAAGGATCAGTTTAGACCCGTAATATGCTTTAGATATTCAAATTTTCCATAAATTGGGAAGCTCGGTGCAATGGTTTAGCCTAATGAGGTCGTAGAGTACAATATTTAGTTTTAAATAGTTAATCTTTGTATGGAATCAATTTCTGCTGTTAAATTCGACAACTTTCGACCCAGGTGGATGAAAATAGCCGTAAAGGATCAGTTTAGACCCGTAATATGCTTTAGATATTCAAATTTTCCATAAATTGGGAAGCTAGGTGCAATGGTTTAGCCTAATGAGGTCGTAGTGTACAATATTTAGTTTTAAATAGTTAATCTTTGTATGGAATCAATTTCTGCTGTTAAATTCGACATGGATGAAAATAGCCGTAATGGATCAGTTTAGACCCGTAATATGCTTTAGATATTCAAATTTTCCATAAATTGGGAAGCTAGGTGCAATGGTTTAGCCTAATGAGGTCGTAGAGTACAATATTTAGTTTTAAATAGTTAATCTTTGTATGGAATCAATTTCTGCTGTTAAATTCGACATGGATGAAAATAGCCATAATGGATCAGTTTAGACCCGTAATATGCTTTAGATATTCAAATTTTCCATAAATTGGGAAGCTAGGTGCAATGGTTTAGCCTAATGAGGTCGTAGAGTACAATATTTAGTTTTAAATAGTAAATCTTTGTATGGAATCAATTTCTGCTGTTAAATTCGACATGGATGAAAATAGCCATAATGGATCAGTTTAGACCCGTAATATGCTTTAGATATTCAAATTTTCCATAAATTGGGAAGCTAGGTGCAATGGTTTAGCCTAATGAGGTCGTAGAGTACAATATTAAGTTTTAAATAGTTAATCTTTGTATGGAATCAATTTCTGCTGTTAAATTCGACAACTTTCGACCCAGGTGGATGAAAATAGCCGTAAAGGATCAGTTTAGACCCGTAATATGCTTTAGATATTCAAATTTTCCATAAATTGGGAAGCTAGGTGCAATGGTTTAGCCTAATGAGGTCGTAGAGTACAATATTTAGTTTTAAATAGTTAATCTTTGTATGGAATCAATTTCTGCTGTTAAATTCGACAACTTTCGACCCAGGTGGATGAAAATAGCCGTAAAGGATCAGTTTAGACCCGTAATATGCTTTAGATATTCAAATTTTCCATAAATTGGGAAGCTAGGTGCAATGGTTTAGCCTAATGAGGTCGTAGTGTACAATATTTAGTTTTAAATAGTTAATCTTTGTATGGAATCAATTTCTGCTGTTAAATTCGACATGGATGAAAATAGCCGTAATGGATCAGTTTAGACCCGTAATATGCTTTAGATATTCAAATTTTCCATAAATTGGGAAGCTAGGTGCAATGGTTTAGCCTAATGAGGTCGTGGAGTACAATATTTAGTTTTAAATAGTAAATCTTTGTATGGAATCAATTTCTGCTGTTAAATTCGACAACTTTCGACCCAGGTGGATGAAAATAGCCGTAAAGGATCAGTTTAGACCCGTAATATGCTTTAGATATTCAAATTTTCTATAAAATGGGAAGCTAGGTGCAATGGTTTAGCCTAATGAGGTCGTAGAGTACAATATTTAGTTTTAAATAGTTAATCTTTGTATGGAATCAATTTCTGCTGTTAAATTCGACAACTTTCGACCCAGGTGGATGAAAATAGCCGTAAAGGATCAGTTTAGACCCGTAATATGCTTTAGATATTCAAATTTTCCATAAATTGAGAAGCTAGGTGCAATGGTTTAGCCTAATGAGGTCGTAGAGTACAATATTTAGTTTTAAATAGTTAATCTTTGTATGAAATCAATTTCTGCTGTTAAATTCGACAACTTTCGACCCAGGTGGATGAAAATAGCCGTAAAGGATCAGTTTAGACCCGTTATATGCTTTAGATATTCAAATTTTCCATAAATTGGGAAGCTAGGTGCAATGGTTTAGCCTAATGAGGTCGTAGAGTACAATATTTAGTTTTAAATAGTTAATCGTTGTATGGAATCAATTTCTGCTGTTAAATTCGACAACTTTCGACCCAGGTGGATGAAAATAGCCGTAATGGATCAGTTTAGACCCGTAATATGCTTTAGATATTAAAATTTTCTATAAATTGGGAAGCTAGGTGCAATGGTTTAGCCTAATGAGGTCGTAGAGTACAATATTTAATTTTAAATAGTTAATCTTTGTATGGAATCAATTTCTGCTGTTAAATTCGACAACTTTCGACCCAGGTGGATGAAAATAGCCGTAATGGATCAGTTTAGACCCGTAATATGCTTTAGATATTCAAATTTTCCATAAATTGGGAAGCTAGGTGCAATGGTTTAGCCTAATGAGGTCGTAGAGTACAATATTTAGTTTTAAATAGTTAATCGTTGTATGGAATCAATTTCTGCTGTTAAATTCGACAACTTTCGACCCAGGTGGATGAAAATAGCCGTAATGGATCAGTTTAGACCCGTAATATGCTTTAGATATTAAAATTTTCTATAAATTGGGAAGCTAGGTGCAATGGTTTAGCCTAATGAGGTCGTAGAGTACAATATTTAGTTTTAAATAGTTAATCTTTGTATGGAATCAATTTCTGCTGTTAAATTCGCCAACTTTCGACCCAGGTGGATGAAAATAGCCGTAATGGATCAGTTTAGACCCGTAATATGCTTTAGATATTCAAATTTTCCTTAAATTGGGAAGCTAGGTGCAATGGTTTAGCCTAATGAGGTCGTAGAGTACAATATTTAGTTTTAAATAGTAAATCTTTGTATGGAATCAATTTCTGCTGTTAAATTCGACAACTTTCGACCCAGGTGGATGAAAATAGCCGTAAAGGATCAGTTTAGACCCGTAATATGCTTTAGATATTCAAATTTTCCATAAAATGGGAAGCTAGGTGCAATGGTTTAGCCTAATGAGGTCGTAGAGTACAATATTTAGTTTTAAATAGTTAATCTTTGTATGGAATCAATTTCTGCTGTTAAATTCGACAACTTTCGACCCAGGTGGATGAAAATAGCCGTAATGGATCAGTTTAGACCCGTAATATGCTTAAGATATTCAAATTTTCCATAAATTGGGAAGCTAGATGCAATGGTTTAGCCTAATGAGGTCGTAGAGTACAATATTTAGTTTTAAATAGTAAATCTTTGTATGGAATCAATTTCTGCTGTTAAATTCGACAACTTTCGACCCAGGTGGATGAAAATAGCCGTAAAGGATCAGTTTAGACCCGTAATATGCCTTAGATATTCAAATTTTCCATAAATTGGGAAGCTAGGTGCAATGGTTTAGCTTAATGAGGTCGTAGAGTACAATATAAAGTTTTAAATAGTTAATCTTTGTATGGAATCAATTTCTGCTGTTAAATTCGACAACTTTCGACCCAGGGTGATGAAAATAGCCGTAATGGATCAGTTTAGACCCGTAATATGCTTTAGATTTTCAAATTTTCCATAAATTGGGAAGCTAGGTGCAATGGTTTAGCCTAATGAGGTCTTAGAGTACAATATTTAGTTTTAAATAGTTAATCATTGAATGGAATCAATTTCTGCTGTTAACTTCGACAACTTTCGACCCAGGTGGATGAAAATAGCCGTAATGGATCAGTTTAGACCCGTAATATGCTTTAGATATTCAAATTTTCCATAAATTGGGAAGCTAGGTGCAATGGTTTAGCCTAATGAGGTCTTGAGTACAATATTTAGTTTTAAATAGTTAATCTTTGTATGGAATCAATTTCTGCTGTTAAATTCGACAACTTTCGACCCAGGTGGATGAAAATAGCCGTAATGGATCAGTTTAGACCCGTAATATGCTTTAGATATTCAAGTTTTCCACAAATTGGGAAGCTAGGTGCAATGGTTTAGCCTAATGAGGTCGTAGAGTACAATATTTAGTTTTAAATAGTAAATCTTTGTATGGAATCAATTTCTGCTGTTAAATTCGACATGGATGAAAATAGCCGTAATGGATCAGTTTAGACCCGTAATATGCTTTAGATATTCAAATTTTCCATAAATTGGGAAGCTAGGTGCAATGGTTTAGCCTAATGAGGTCGTAGAGTACAATATTTAGTTTTAAATAGTTAATCTTTGTATGGAATCAATTTCTGCTGTTAAATTCGACAACTTTCGACCCAGGTGGATGAAAATAGCCGTAATGGATCAGTTTAGACCCGTAATATGCTTTAGATATTCAAATTTTCCACAAATTGGGAAGCTAGGTGTAATGGTTTAGCCTAATGAGGACGTAGAGTATAATATTTAGTTTTAAATAGTAAATCTTTGTATGGAATCAATTTCTGCTGTTAAATTCGACATGGATGAAAATAGCCGTAATGGATCAGTTTAGACCCGTAATATGCTTTAGATATTCAAATTTTCCATAAATTGGGAAGCTAGGTGCAATGGTTTAGCCTAATGAGGTCGTAGAGTACAATATTTAGTTTTAAATAGTAAATCTTTGTATGGAATCAATTTCTGCTGTTAAATTCGACAACTTTCGACCCAGGTGGATGAAAATAGCCGTAAAGGATCAGTTTAGACCCGTAATATGCTTTAGATATTCAAATTTTCCATAAATTGAGAAGCTAGGTGCAATGGTTTAGCCTAATGAGGTCGTAGAGTACAATATTTAGTTTTAAATAGTAAATCTTTGTATGGAATCAATTTCTGCTGTTAAATTCGACATGGATAAAAATAGCCGTAATGGATCAGTTTAGACCCGTAATATGCTTTAGATATTCAAATTTTCCATAAATTGGGAAGCTAGGTGCAATGGTTTAGCCTAATGAGGTCGTAGAGTACAATATTTAGTTTTAAATAGTAAATCTTTGTATGGAATCAATTTCTGCTCTTAAATTCGACAACTTTCGACCCAGGTGGATGAAAATTGCCGTAAAGGATCAGTTTAGACCCGTAATATGCTTTAGATATTCAAATTTTCCATAAATTGGGAAGCTAGGTGCAATGGTTTAGCCTAATGAGGTCGTAGAGTACAATATTTAGTTTTAAATAGTTAATCTTTGTATGGAATCACTTTCTGCTGTTAAATTCGACAACTTTCGACCCAGGTGGATGAAAATAGCCGTAATGGATCAGTTTAGACCCGTAATATGCTTTAGATATTCAAATTTTCCATAAATTGGGAAGCTAGGTGCAATGGTTTAGCCTAATGAGGTCTTAGAGTACAATATTTAGTTTTAAATAGTTAATCTTTGTATGGAATCAATTTGCTGTTAAATTCGACATGGATGAAAATAGCCGTAATGGATCAGTTTAGACCCGTAATATGCTTTAGATATTCAAATTTTCCATAAATTGGGAAGCTAGGTGCAATGGTTTAGCCTAATGAGGTCGTAGAGTACAATATTTAGTTTTAAATAGTAAATCTTTGTATGGAATCACTTTCTGCTGTTAAATTCGACAACTTTCGACCCAGGTGGAGGAAAATAGCCGTAATGGATCAGTTTAGACCCGTAATATGCTTTAGATATTCAAATTTTCCATAAATTGGGAAGCTAGGTGCAATGGTTTAGCCTAATGAGGTCGTAGAGTACAATATTTAGTTTTAAATAGTTAATCTTTGTATGGAATCAATTTCTGCTGTTAAATTCGACAACTTTCGACCCAGGTGGATGAAAATAGCCGTAAAGGATCAGTTTAGACCCGTAATATGCTTTAGATATTCAAGTTTTCCATAAATTGGGAAGCTAGGTGCAATGGTTTAGCCTAATGAGGTCGTAGAGTACAATATTTAGTTTTAAATAGTTAATCTTTGTATGGAATCAATTTCTGCTGTTAAATACGACAACTTTCGACCCAGGTGGATGAAAATAGCCGTAATGGATCAGTTTAGACCCGTAATATGCTTTAGATATTCAAATTTTCCATAAATTGGGAAGCTAGGTGCAATGGTTTAGCCTAATGAGGTCGTAGAGTACAATATTTAGTTTTAAATAGTTAATCTTTGTATGGAATCAATTTCTGCTGTTAAATTCGACAACTTTCGACCCAGGTGGATGAAAACAGCCGTAAAGGATCAGTTAAGACCCGTAATATGCTTTAGATATTCAAATTTTCCATAAACTGGGAAGCTAGGTGCAATGGTTTAGCCTAATGAGGTCGTAGAGTACAATATTTAGTTTTAAATAGTTAATCTTTGTATGGAATCAATTTCTGCTGTTAAATTCGACAACTTTCGACCCAGGTGGATGAAAATAGCTGTAATGGATCAGTTTAGACCCGTAATATGCTTTAGATATTAAAATTTTCCATAAATTGGGAAGCTAGGTGCAATGGTTTAGCCTAATGAGGTCGTAGAGTACAATATTTAGTTTTAAATAGTAAATCTTTGTATGGAATCAATTTCTGCTGTTAAATTCGACAACTTTCGACCCAGGTGGATGAAAATAGCCGTAAAGGATCAGTTTAGACCCGTAATATGCTTTAGATATTCAAATTTTCTATAAAATGGGAAGCTAGGTGCAATGGTTTAGCCTAATGAGGTCGTAGAGTACAATATTTAGTTTTAAATAGTTAAACTTTGTATGGAATCAATTTCTGCTGTTAAATTCGACAACTTTCGACCCAGGTGGATGAAAATAGCCGTAATGGATCAGTTTAGACCCGTAATATGCTTAAGATATTCAAATTTTCCATAAATTGGGAAGCTAGATGCAATGGTTTAGCCTAATGAGGTCGTAGAGTACAATATTTAGTTTTAAATAGTAAATCTTTGTATGGAATCAATTTCTGCTGTTAAATTCGACAACTTTCGACCCATGAAAATAGCCGTAAAGGATCAGTTTAGACCCGTAATATGCCTTAGATATTCAAATTTTCCATAAATTGGGAAGCAGGTGCAATGGTTTAGCTTAATGAGGGTCGTAGAGTACAAGATAAAGTTTTAAATAGTTAATCTTTGTATGGGAATCAATTTCTGCTGTTAAATTCGACAACTTTCGACCCAGGAGTGATGAAAATAGCCGAATGGATCAGTTTAGACCCGTAATATGCTTTAGATTTTCAAATTTCCCATAAATTGGGGGAAGCTAGGTGCAATGGTTTAGCCTAATGAGGTCTTAGAGTACAATATTTAGTTTTAAATAGTTAATCTTTGAATGGAATCAATTTCTGCTGTTAAATTCGACAACTTTCGACCCAGGTGGATGAAAATAGCCGTAATGGATCAGTTTAGACCCGTAATATGCTTTAGATATTCAAATTTTCCATAAATTGGGAAGCTAGGTGCAATGGTTTAGCCTAATGAGGTCGTAGAGTACAATATTTAGTTTTAAATAGTTAATCTTTGTATGGAATCAATTTCTGCTGTTAAATTCGACAACTTTCGACCCAGGTGGATGAAAATAGCCGTAATGGATCAGTTTAGACCCGTAATTGCTTTAGATATTCAAATTTTCCACCAATTGGGAAGCTAGGTGCATGTTTAGCCTAATGAGGTCGTAGAGTACAATATTTAGTTTTAAATAGTAAATCTTTGTATGGAATCAATTTCTGCTGTTAAATTCGACATGGATGAAAATAGCCGTAATGGATCAGTTTAGACCCGTAATATGCTTTAGATATTCAAATTTTCCATAAATTGGGAAGTCTAGGTGCAAATGTTTACCTAATGAGGTCGTAGAGTACAATATTTAGTTTAAATAGTAAATCTTTGTATGGAATCAATTTCTGCTGTTAAATTCGACATGGATGAAAATAGCCGTAATGGATCAGTTTAGACCCGTAATATGCTTAAGATATTCAAATTTTCCACAAATTGGGAAGCTAGGTGTAATGTTTTTAGCCTAATGAGGACGTAGAGTATAATATTTAGTTTTAAATAGTAAATCTTTGTATGGAACTCAATTTCTGCTGTTAAATTCGACATGATGAAAATAGCCGTAATGGATCAGTTTAGACCCGTAATATGCTTTAGATATTCAAATTTTCCATAAATTGGGAAGCTAGGTGCAATGGTTTAGCCTAATGAGGTCGTGAGGAGCAATATTTAGTTTTAAATAGTAAATCTTTGTATGGAATCAATTTCTGCTGTTAAATTCGACAACTTTCGACCCAGGTGGATGAAAATAGCCGTAAAGGATCAGTTTAGACCCGAATATGCTTTAGATATTCAAATTTTCCATAAATTGAGGTGATGCTAGGTGCAATGGTTTAGCCTAATGAGGTCGTAGAGTACAATATTTAGTTTTAAATAGTAAATCTTTGTATGGAATCAATTTCTGCTGTTAAATTCGACATGGAAGAAAATAGCCGTAATGGATCAGTTTAGACTCGTAATATGCTTTAGATATTCAAATTTTCCACAAATTGGGAAGCTAGGTGCAATGGTTTAGCCTAAAGAGGTCGTAGAGTACAATATTTAGTTTTAAATAGTTAATCTTTGTATGGAATCAATTTCTGCTGTTAAATTCGACAACTTTCGACCCAGGTGGATGAAAATAGCCGTAACGGATCAGTTTAGACCCGTAATATGCTTTAGATATTCAAATTTTCCATAAATTGGGAAGCTAGGTGCAATGGTTTAGCCTAATGAGTGTCGTAGAGTACAATATTTAGTTTTAAATAGTAAATCTTTGTATGGAATCAATTTCTGCTCTTAAATTCGACAACTTTCGACCCAGGTGGATGAAAATAGCCGTAAAGGATCAGTTTAGACCCGTAATATGCTTTAGATATTCAAATTTTCCATAAATTGGGAAGCTAGGTGCAATGGTTTAGCCTAATGAGGTCGTAGAGTACAATATTTAGTTTTAAATAGTTAATCTTTGTATGGAATCAATTTCTGCTGTTAAATTCGACAACTTTCGACCCAGGTGGATGAAAATAGCCGTAATGGATCAGTTTAGACCCGTAATATGCTTTAGATATTCAAATTTTCCATAAATTGGAAGCTAGGTGCAATGGTTTAGCCTAATGAGGTCGTAGAGTACAATATTTAGTTTTAAATAGTTAATCTTTGTATGGAATCAATTTCTGCTCTTAAATTCGACAACTTTCGACCCAGGTGGATGAAAATAGCCGTAAAGGATCAGTTTAGACCCGTAATATGCTTTAGATATTCAAATTTTCCATAAATTGGGAAGCTAGGTGCAATGGTTTAGCCTAATGAGGTCGTAGAGTACAATATAAAGTTTTAAATAGTTAATCTTTGTATGGAATCAATTTCTGCTGTTAAATTCGACAACTTTCCACCCAGGTGGATGAAAATAGCCGTAATGGATCAGTTTAGACCCGTAATATGCTTTAGATATTCAAATTTTCCATAAATTGGGAAGCTAGGTGCAATGGTTTAGCCTAATGAGGTCTTAGAGTACAATATTTAGTTTTAAATAGTTAATCTTTGTATGGAATCAATTTCTGCTGTTAAATTCGACATGGATGAAAATAGCCGTAATGGATCAGTTTAGACCCGTAATATGCTTTAGATATTCAAATTTTCCATAAATTGGGAAGCTAGGTGAAATGGTTTAGCCTAATGAGGTCGTAGAGTACAATATTTAGTTTTAAATAGTAAATCTTTGTATGGAATCAATTTCTGCTGTTAAATTCGACAACTTTCGACCCAGGTGGATGAAAATAGCCGTAATGGATCAGTTGAGACCCGTAATATGCTTTAGATATTCAAATTTTCCATAAATTGGGAAGCTAGGTGCAATGGTTTAGCCTAATGAGGTCGTAGAGTACAATATTTAGTTTTAAATAGTTAATCTTTGTATGGAATCAGTTTCTGCTGTTAACTTCGACAACTTTCGACCCAGGTGGATGAAAATAGCCGTAAAGGATCAGTTTAGACCCGTAATATGCTTTAGATATTCAAGTTTTCCATAAATTGGGAAGCTAGGTGCAATGGTTTAGCCTAATGAGGTCGTAGAGTACAATATTTAGTTTTAAATAGTTAATCTTTGTATGGAATCAATTTCTGCTGTTAAATTCGACAACTTTCGACCCAGGTGGATGAAAATAGCCGTAATGGATCAGTTTAGACCCGTAATATGCTTTAGATATTCAAATTTTCCATAAATTGGGAAGCTAGGTGCAATGGTTTAGCCTAATGAGGTCGTAGAGTACAATATTTAGTTTTAAATAGTAAATCTTTGTATGGAATCAATTTCTGCTGTTAAATTCGACAACATTCGACCCAGGTGGATGAAAATAGCCGTAATGGATCAGTTTAGACCCGTAATATGCTTTAGATATTCAAATTTTCCATAAATTGGGAAGCTAGGTGCAATGGTTTAGCCTAATGAGGTCGTAGAGTACAATATTTAGTTTTAAATAGTTAATCTTTGTATGGAATCAATTTCTGCTGTTAAATTCGACAACTTTCGACCCAGGTGGATGAAAATAGCCGTAAAGGATCAGTTTAGACCCGTAATATGCTTTAGATATTCAAGTTTTCCATAAATTGGGAAGCTAGGTGCAATGGTTTAGCCTAATGAGGTCGTAGAGTACAATATTTAGTTTTAAATAGAAAATCTTTGTATGTATTCAATTTCTGCTGTTAAATTCGACAACTTTCGACCCAGGTGGATGAAAATAGCCGTAATGGATCAGTTTAGACCCGTAATATGCTTTAGATATTCAAATTTTCCATAAATTGGGAAGCTAGGTGCAATGGTTTAGCCTTATGAGGTCGTAGAGTACAATATAAAGCTTTAAATAGAAAATCTTTGTATGGAGTCAATCTCTGCTGTTAACTTCGACAACTTTCGACCCAGGTGGATAAAAATAGCCGTAATGGATCAGTTTAGACCCGTAATATGCTTTAGATATTCAAATTTTCCATAAATTGGGAAGCTAGGTGCAATGGTTTAGCCTAATGAGGTCGTAGAGTACAATATTTAGTTTTAAATAGTTAATCTTTGTATGGAATCAATTTCTGCTGTTAAATTCGACAACTTTCGACCCAGGTGGATGAAAATAGCCGTAATGGATCGGTTTAGACCCGTAATATGCTTAAGATATTCAAATTTTCCATAAATTGGGAAGCTAGGTGCAATGGTTTAGCCAAATGAGGTCGTAGAGTACAATATTTAGTTTTAAATAGTTAATCTTTGTATGGAATCAATTTCTGCTCTTAAATTCGACAACTTTCGACCCAGGTGGATGAAAATAGCCGTAATGGATCAGTTTAGACCCGTAATATGCTTTAGATATTCAAATTTTCCATAAATTGGGAAGCTAGGTGCAATGGTTTAGCCTAATGAGGTCGTAGAGTACAATATTTAGTTTTAAATAGTAAATCTTTGTATGGAATCAATTTCTGCTCTTAAATTCGACAACTTTCGACCCAGGTGGATGAAAATAGCCGTAAAGGATCAGTTTAGACCCGTAATATGCTTTAGATATTCAAATTTTCCATAAATTGGGAAGCTAGGTGCAATGGTTTAGCCTAATAGGTCTAGAGTACAATATTTAGTTTTAAATAGTTAATCTTTGTATGGAATCAATTTCTGCTGTTAAATTCGACAACTTTCGACCCAGGTGGATGAAAATAGCCGTAATGGATCAGTTTAGACCCGTAATATGCTTAAGATATTCAAATTTTCCATAAATTGGGAAGCTAGGTGCAATGGTTTAGCCAAATGAGGTCGTAGAGTACAATATTTAGTTTTAAATAGTTAATCTTTGTATGGAATCAATTTCTGCTCTTAAATTCGACAACTTTCGACCCAGGTGGATGAAAATAGCCGTAATGGATCAGTTTAGACCCGTAATATGCTTTAGATATTCAAATTTTTCATAAATTGGGAAGCTAGGTGCAATGGTTTAGCCTAATGAGGTCGTAGAGTACAATATTTAGTTTTAAATAGTTAATCTTTGTATGGAATCAATTTCTGCTCTTAAATTCGACAACTTTCGACCCAGGTGGATGAAAATAGCCGTAATGGATCAGTTTAGACCCGTAATATGCTTTAGATATTCAAATTTTCCATAAATTGGGAAGCTAGGTGCAATGGTTTAGCCTAATGAGGTCGTAGAGTACAATATAAAGTTTTAAATAGAAAATCTTTGTATGTATTCAATTTCTGCTGTTAAATTCGACAACTTTCGACCCAGGTGGATGAAAATAGCCGTAATGGATCAGTTTAGACCCGTAATATGCTTTAGATATTCAAATTTTCCATAAATTGGGAAGCTAGGTGCAATGGTTTAGCCTAATGAGGTCGTAGAGTACAATATTTAGTTTTAAATAGTAAATCTTTGTATGGAATCAATTTCTGCTGTTAAATTCGACAACTTTCGACCCAGGTGGATGAAAATAGCCGTAAGGGATCAGTTTAGACCCGTAATATGCTTTAGATATTCAAATTTTCCATAAATTGGGAAGCTAGGTGCAATGGTTTAGCCTAATGAGGTCGTAGAGTACAATATTTAGTTTTAAATAGTTAATCTTTGTATGGAATCAATTTCTGCTGTTAAATTCGACAACTTTCGACCCAGGTGGATGAAAATAGCCGTAATGGATCAGTTTAGACCCGTAATATGCTTTAGATATTCAAATTTTCCATAAATTGGGAAGTTAGGTGCAATGGTTTAGCCTACTGAGGTCGTAGAGTACAATATTTAGTTTTAAATAGTAAATCTTTGTATGGAATCAATTTCTGCTGTTAAATTCGACAACTTTCGACCCAGGTGGATGAAAATAGCCGTAAAGGATCAGTTTAGACCCGTAATATGCTTTAGATATTCAAATTTTCCATAAATTGGGAAGCTAGGTGCAATGGTTTAGCCTAATGAGGTCGTAGAGTACAATATAAAGTTTTAAATAGAAAATCTTTGTATGTATTCAATTTCTGCTGTTAAATTCGACAACTTTCGACCCAGGTGGATGAAAATAGCCGTAATGGATCAGTTTAGACCCGTAATATGCTTTAGATATTCAAATTTTCCATAAATTGGGAAGCTAGGTGCAATGGTTTAGCCTAATGAGGTCGTAGAGTACAATATTTAGTTTTAAATAGTTAATCTTTGTATGGAATCAATTTCTGCTGTTAAATTCGACAACTTTCGACCCAGGTGGATGAAATAGCCGTAATGGATCAGTTTAGACCCGTAATATGCTTTAGATATTCAAATTTTCCATAAATTGGGAAGCTAGGTGCAATGGTTTAGCCTAATGAGGTCGTAGAGTACAATATTTAGTTTTAAATAGTAAATCTTTGTATGGAATCAATATCTGCTGTTAAATTCGACAACTTTCGACCCAGGTGGATGAAAATAGCCGTAATGGATCAGTTTAGACCCGTAATATGCTTTAGATATTCAAATTTTCCATAAATTGGGAAGCTAGGTGCAATGGTTTAGCCTAATGAGGTCGTAGAGTACAATATTTAGTTTTAAATAGTAAATCTTTGTATGGAATCAATTTCTGCTGTTAAATTCGACAACTTTCGACCCAGGTGGATGAAAATAGCCGTAATGGATCAGTTGAGACCCGTAATATGCTTTAGATATTCAAATTTTCCATAAATTGGGAAGCTAGGTGCAATGGTTTAGCCTAATGAGGTCGTAGAGTACAATATTTAGTTTTAAATAGTTAATCTTTGTATGGAATCAATTTCTGCTCTTAAATTCGACAACTTTCGACCCAGGTGGATGAAAATAGCCGTAATGGATCAGTTTAGACCCGTAATATGCTTTAGATATTCAAATTTTCCATAAATTGGGAAGCTAGGTGCAATGGTTTAGCCTAATGAGGTCGTAGAGTACAATATTTAGTTTTAAATAGTTAATCTTTGTATGGAATCAATTTCTGCTCTTAAATTCGACAACTTTCTGACCCAGGTGGATGAAAATAGCCGTAAAGGATCAGTTTAGACCCGTAATATGCTTTAGATATTCAAATTTTCCATAAATTGGGAAGCTAGGTGCAATGGTTTAGCCTAATGAGGTCGTAGAGTACAATATAAAGTTTTAAATAGAAAATTTTTTGTATGGAGTCAATCTCTGTTGTTAACTTCGACAACTTTCGACCCAGGTGGATGAAAATAGCCGTAATGGATCAGTTTAGACCCGTAATATGCTTTAGATATTCAAATTTTCCATAAATTGGGAAGCTAGGTGCAATGGTTTAGCCTAATGAGGTCGTAGAGTACAATATAAAGTTTTAAATAGAAAATCTTTGTATGGAATCAATTTCTGCTGTTAAATTCGACAACTTTCGACCCAGGTGGATGAAAATAGCCGTAATGGATCAGTTTAGACCCGTAATATGCTTTAGATATTCAAATTTTCCATAAATTGGGAAGCTAGGTGCAATGGTTTAGCCTAATGAGGTCGTAGAGTACAATATTTAGTTTTAAATAGTTAATCTTTGTATGGAATCAATTTCGTGTCAAATTCGACAACTTTCGACCCAGGTGGATGAAAATAGCCGTAATGGATCAGTTTAGACCCGTAATATGCTTTAGATATTCAAATTTTCCATAAATTGGGAAGCTAGGTGCAATGGTTTAGCCTAATGAGGTCGTAGAGTACAATATTTAGTTTTAAATAGTAAATCTTTGTATGGAATCAATTTCTGCTGTTAAATTCGACATGGATGAAAATAGCCGTAATGGATCAGTTTAGACCCGTAATATGCTTTAGATATTCAAATTTTCCATAAATTGGGAAGCTAGGTGCAATGGTTTAGCCAAATGAGGTCGTAGAGTACAATATTTAGTTTTAAATAGTTAATCTTTGTATGGAATCAATTTCTGCTGTTAAATTCAACAACTTTCGACCCAGGTGGATGAAATAGCCGTAATGGATCAGTTTAGACCCGTAATATGCTTTAGATATTCAAATTTTCCATAAATTGGGAAGCTAGGTGCAATGGTTTAGCCTAATGAGGTCGTAGAGTACAATATTTAGTTTTAAATAGTTAATCTTTGTATGGAATCAATTTCTGCTGTTAAATTCGACAACTTTCGACCCAGGTGGATGAAAATAGCCGTAATGGATCAGTTTAGACCCGTAATATGCTTTAGATATTCAAATTTTCCATAAATTGGGAAGCTAGGTGCAATGGTTTAGCCTAATAAGGTCGTAGAGTACAATATTTAGTTTTAAATAGTTAATCTTTGTATGGAATCAATTTCTGCTGTTAAATTCGACATGGATGAAAATAGCCGCAATGGATCAGTTTAGACCCGTAATATGCTTTAGATATTCAAATTTTCCATAAATTGGGAAGCTAGGTGCAATGGTTTAGCCTAATGAGGTCGTAGAGTACAATATAAAGTTTTAAATAGAAAATCTTTGTATGTATTCAATTTCTGCTGTTAAATTCGACAACTTTCAACCCAGGTGGATGAAAATAGCCGTAATGGATCAGTTTAGACCCGTAATATGCTTTAGATATTCAAATTTTCCATAAATTGGGAAGCTAGGTGCAATGGTTTAGCCTAATGAGGTCGTAGAGTACAATATTTAGTTTTAAAATAGTTAATCTTTGTATGGAATCAATCTCTGCTGTTACTTCGACAACTTTCGACCAGGTGCCATTCAAACCCAATTTTCCATAGATTGGAAGCTGGTGCAATGGTTTAGCCTAATCGAGATCGTAGAAATACAAAAAGTTCTACATAGAAAATCTTTGGATGGAGTTCAAGCACTTCTGATAACTTTCGATATGAGCAGTGGATGTAAATAGCCGTAATGGATCAGTTTAGACATAATTGTTTTAGATATTCAAATTTTCCATAAATTGGGAAGCTAGGTGCAATGGTATAGCCAAATGAGGTCGTAGAGTACAATATTTAGTTTTAAATAGTAATCTTTGTATGGAATCAATTTCTGCTGTTAAATTCGACTACTTTCGACCCAGGTGGATGAATAATGGATCAGCTATTTAAAATAGCTGTCCCGTAGCATATTACGGGTCTAAACTGATCCTTTACGGCTATTTTCATCCACCTGGGTCGAAAGTTGTCGAATTTAACAGCAGAAATTGATTCCATACAAAGATTTACTATTTAAAACTAAATATTGTACTCTACGACCTCATTAGGCTAAACCATTGCACCTAGCTTCCCAATTTATGGGAAATTTGAATATCTAAAGCATATTACGGGTCTAAACTGATCCATTACGGCTATTTTCATCCACCTGGGTCGAAAGTTGTCGAATTTAACAGCAGAAATTGACTCCATACAAAGATTTACTATTTAAAACTAAATATTGTACTCTACGACCTCATTAGGCTAAACCATTGCACCTAGCTTCCCAATTTATGGAAAATTTGAATATCTAAAGCATATTACGGGTCTAAACTGATCCATTACGGCTATTTTCATCCACCTGGGTCGAAAGTTGTCGAATTTAACAGCAGAAATTGATTCCATACAAAGATTTACTATTTAAAACTAAATATTGTACTCTACGACCTCATTAGGCTAAACCATTGCACCTAGCTTCCCAATTTATGGAAAATTTGAATATCTAAAGCATATTACGGGTCTAAACTGATCCATTAGTCGATTTTCATCCACCTGGGTCGAAAGTTGTCGAATTTAACAGCAGAAATTGATTCCATACAAAGATTAACTATTTAAAACTAAATATTGTACTCTACGACCTCATTAGGCTAAACCATTGCACCTAGCTTCCCAATTTGTGGAAAATTTGAATATCTAAAGCATATTACGGGTCTAAACTGATCCATTACGGCTATTTTCATCCACCTGGGTCGAAAGTTGTCGAATTTAACAGCAGAAATTGATTCCATACAAAGATTAACTATTTAAAACTAAATATTGTACTCTACGACCCATAGGCTAAACCGTCCCCTAGCTTCCCAATTTATGGAAAGTTTACATAACTAAGGATATTACGGGTCCAAACTACCAACGCCTATATCCAGTGAGGTTAAGAGATTTGCTTCCATAGATTTTAGTTAATAGTTATGTACTCTACGACCTCATTTTGATACATGGCACCTAGCTTCCCAATTTATGGGCAATTTGAATATCTAAACATATTGGGTCTAAACTGATCCATTACGGCTATTTTCATCCACCTGGTCGAAAGTTGTCGAATTCAACGGGAGATTGACTCCGGAAAAATTACTTAAACTATATTGTCCTCTACGACCTCATTAGGCTAAACCATTGCACCTAGCTTTTGTTTTGGAAAATTTGGAATATCTAGAGCATATTCCGGCTCTGAACGGACCATTTCAGCTATTTTCATCCACCGGCGTAAGGCTGTCGGAAGTTACGAAAGTTCCGACAGAAATGGATTCCATACAAAGATTTACTATTTAAAACTAAATATTGTACTCTACGACCTCATTAGGCTAAACCATTGCACCTAGCTTCCCAATTTATGGAAAATTTGAATATCTAAAGCATATTACGGGTCTAAACTGATCCATTACGGCTATTTTCATCCACCTGGGTCGAAAGTTGTCGAAGTTAACAGCAGATATTGACTCCATACAAAGATTTACTATTTAAAACTAAATATTGTACTCTACGACCTCATTAGGCTAAACCATTGCACCTAGCTTCCCAATTTATGGAAAATTTGAATATCTAAAGCATATTACGGGTCTAAACTGATCCATTACGGCTATTTTCATCCACCTGGGTCGAAAGTTGTCGAATTTAACAGCAGAAATTGATTCCATACAAAAAAGTTTAACTATTTAAAACTAAATATTGTACTCTACGACCTCATTAGGCTAAACCATTGCACCTAGCTTCCCAATTTATGGAAAATTTGAATATCTAAAGCATATTACGGGTCTAAACTGATCCATTACGGCTATTTTCATCCACCTGGGTCGAAAGTTGTCGAAGTTAACAGCAGAAATTGATTCCATACAAAGATTTACTATTTAAAACTAAATATTGTACTCTACGACCTCATTAGGCTAAACCATTGCACCTAGCTTCCCAATTTATGGAAAATTTGAATATCTAAAGCATATTACGGGTCTAAACTGATCCATTACGGCTATTTTCATCCACCTGGGTCGAAAGTTGTCGAAGTTAACAGCAGAAATTGACTCCATACAAAGATTTACTATTTAAAACTAAATATTGTACTCTACGACCTCATTAGGCTAAACCATTGCACCTAGCTTCCCAATTTATGGAAAATTTGAATATCTAAAGCATATTACGGGTCTAAACTGATCCATTACGGCTATTTTCATCCACCTGGGTCGAAAGTTGTCGAATTTAACAGCAGAAATTGATTCCATACAAAGATTAACTATTTAAAACTAAATATTGTACTCTACGACCTCATTAGGCTAAACCATTGCACCTAGCTTCCCAATTTATGGAAAATTTGAATATCTAAAGCATATTACGGGTCTAAACTGATCCATTACGGCTATTTTCATCCACCTGGGTCGAAAGTTGTCGAATTTAACAGCAGAAATTGATTCCATACAAAGATTAACTATTTAAAACTAAATATTGTACTCTACGACCTCATTAGGCTAAACCATTGCACCTAGCTTCCCAATTTATGGAAAATTTGAATATCTAAAGCATATTACGGGTCTAAACTGATCCATTACGGCTATTTTCATCCACCTGGGTCGAAAGTTGTCGAATTTAACAGCAGAAATTGATTCCATACAAAGATTTACTATTTAAAACTAAATATTGTACTCTACGACCTCATTAGGCTAAACCATTGCACCTAGCTTCCCAATTTATGGAAAATTTGAATATCTAAAGCATATTACGGGTCTAAACTGATCCATTACGGCTATTTTCATCCACCTGGGTCGAAAGTTGTCGAATTTAACAGCAGAGATTGACTCCATACAAAGATTAACTATTTAAAACTAAATATTGTACTCTACGACCTCATTAGGCTAAACCATTGCACCTAGCTTCCCAATTTATGGAAAATTTGAATATCTAAAGCATATTACGGGTCTAAACTGATCCATTACGGCTATTTTCATCCACCTGGGTCAAAAGTTGTCGAATTTAACAGCAGAAATTGATTCCATACAAAGATTAACTATTTAAAACTAAATATTGTACTCTACGACCTCATTAGGCTAAACCATTGCACCTAGCTTCCCAATTTATGGAAAATTTGAATATCTAAAGCATATTACGGGTCTAAACTGATCCATTACGGCTATTTTCATCCACCTGGGTCGAAAGTTGTCGAATTTAACAGCAGAAATTGATTCCATACAAAGATTAACTATTTAAAACTAAATATTGTACTCTACGACCTCATTAGGCTAAACCATTGCACCTAGCTTCCCAATTTATGGAAAATTTGAATATCTAAAGCATATTACGGGTCTAAACTGATCCATTACGGCTATTTTCATCCACCTGGGTCGAAAGTTGTCGAATTTAACAGCAGAAATTGATTCCATACAAAGATTTACTATTTAAAACTAAATATTGTACTCTACGACCTCATTAGGCTAAACCATTGCACCTAGCTTCCCAATTTATGGAAAATTTGAATATCTAAAGCATATTACGGGTCTAAACTGATCCATTACGGCTATTTTCATCCACCTGGGTCGAAAGTTGTCGAATTTAACAGCAGAAATTGATTCCATACAAAGATTAACTATTTAAAACTAAATATTGTACTCTACGACCTCATTAGGCTAAACCATTGCACCTAGCTTCCCAATTTATGGAAAATTTGAATATCTAAAGCATATTACGGGTCTAAACTGATCCATTACGGCTATTTTCATCCACCTGGGTCGAAAGTTGTCGAATTTAACAGCAGAAATTGATTCCATACAAAGATTTACTATTTAAAACTAAATATTGTACTCTACGACCTCATTAGGCTAAACCATTGCACCTAGCTTCCCAATTTATGGAAAATTTGAATATCTAAAGCATATTACGGGTCTAAACTGATCCATTACGGCTATTTTCATCCACCTGGGTCGAAAGTTGTCGAATTTAACAGCAGAAATTGATTCCATACAAAGATTAACTATTTAAAACTAAATATTGTACTCTACGACCTCATTAGGCTAAACCATTGCACCTAGCTTCCCAATTTATGGAAAATTTGAATATCTAAAGCATATTACGGGTCTAAACTGATCCATTACGGCTATTTTCATCCACCTGGGTCGAAAGTTGTCGAATTTAACAGCAGAAATTGATTCCATACAAAGATTTACTATTTAAAACTAAATATTGTACTCTACGACCTCATTAGGCTAAACCATTGCCCCTAGCTTCCCAATTTATGGAAAATTTGAATATCTAAAGCATATTACGGGTCTAAACTGATCCATTACGGCTATTTTCATCCACCTGGGTCGAAAGTTGTCGAATTTAACAGCAGAAATTGATTCCATACAAAGATTTACTATTTAAAACTAAATATTGTACTCTACGACCTCATTAGGCTAAACCATTGCACCTAGCTTCCCAATTTATGGAAAATTTGAATATCTAAAGCATATTACGGGTCTAAACTGATCCATTACGGCTATTTTCATCCACCTGGGTCGAAAGTTGTCGAATTTAACAGCAGAAATTGATTCCATACAAAGATTTACTATTTAAAACTAAATATTGTACTCTACGACCTCATTAGGCTAAACCATTGCACCTAGCTTCCCAATTTATGGAAAATTTGAATATCTAAAGCATATTACGGGTCTAAACTGATCCATTACGGCTATTTTCATCCACCTGGGTCGAAAGTTGTCGAATTTAACAGCAGAAATTGATTCCATACAAAAGATTTACTATTTAAAACTAAATATTGTACTCTACGACCTCATTAGGCTAAACCATTGCACCTAGCTTCCCAATTTATGGAAAATTTGAATATCTAAAGCATATTACGGGTCTAAACTGATCCATTACGGCTATTTTCATCCACCTGGGTCGAAAGTTGTCGAATTTAACAGCAGAAATTGATTCCATACAAAGATTTACTATTTAAAACTAAATATTGTACTCTACGACCTCATTAGGCTAAACCATTGCACCTAGCTTCCCAATTTATGGAAAATTTGAATATCTAAAGCATATTACGGGTCTAAACTGATCCATTACGGCTATTTTCATCCACCTGGGTCGAAAGTTGTCGAATTTAACAGCAGAAATTGATTCCATACAAAGATTTACTATTTAAAACTAAATATTGTACTCTACGACCTCATTAGGCTAAACCATTGCACCTAGCTTCCCAATTTATGGAAAATTTGAATATCTAAAGCATATTACGGGTCTAAACTGATCCATTACGGCTATTTTCATCCACCTGGGTCGAAAGTTGTCGAATTTAACAGCAGAAATTGATTCCATACAAAGATTTACTATTTAAAACTAAATATTGTACTCTACGACCTCATTAGGCTAAACCATTGCACCTAGCTTCCCAATTTATGGAAAATTTGAATATCTAAAGCATATTACGGGTCTAAACTGATCCATTACGGCTATTTTCATCCACCTGGGTCGAAAGTTGTCGAAGTTAACAGCAGAAATTGACTCCATACAAAGATTTACTATTTAAAACTAAATATTGTACTCTACGACCTCATTAGGCTAAACCATTGCACCTAGCTTCCCAATTTATGGAAAATTTGAATATCTAAAGCATATTACGGGTCTAAACTGATCCATTACGGCTATTTTCATCCACCTGGGTCGAAAGTTGTCGAATTTAACAGCAGAAATTGATTCCATACAAAGATTTACTATTTAAAACTAAATATTGTACTCTACGACCTCATTAGGCTAAACCATTGCACCTAGCTTCCCAATTTATGGAAAATTTGAATATCTAAAGCATATTACGGGTCTAAACTGATCCATTACGGCTATTTTCATCCACCTGGGTCGAAAGTTGTCGAATTTAACAGCAGAAATTGATTCCATACAAAGATTTACTATTTAAAACTAAATATTGTACTCTACGACCTCATTAGGCTAAACCATTGCACCTAGCTTCCCAATTTATGGAAAATTTGAATATCTAAAGCATATTACGGGTCTAAACTGATCCATTACGGCTATTTTCATCCACCTGGGTCGAAAGTTGTCGAATTTAACAGCAGAAATTGATTCCATACAAAGATTTACTATTTAAAACTAAATATTGTACTCTACGACCTCATTAGGCTAAACCATTGCACCTAGCTTCCCAATTTATGGAAAATTTGAATATCTAAAGCATATTACGGGTCTAAACTGATCCATTACGGCTATTTTCATCCACCTGGGTCGAAAGTTGTCGAATTTAACAGCAGAAATTGATTCCATACAAAGATTAACTATTTAAAACTAAATATTGTACTCTACGACCTCATTAGGCTAAACCATTGCACCTAGCTTCCCAATTTATGGAAAATTTGAATATCTAAAGCATATTACGGGTCTAAACTGATCCATTACGGCTATTTTCATCCACCTGGGTCGAAAGTTGTCGAATTTAACAGCAGAAATTGATTCCATACAAAGATTTACTATTTAAAACTAAATATTGTACTCTACGACCTCATTAGGCTAAACCATTGCACCTAGCTTCCCAATTTATGGAAAATTTGAATATCTAAAGCATATTACGGGTCTAAACTGATCCATTACGGCTATTTTCATCCACCTGGGTCGAAAGTTGTCGAATTTAACACCAGAAATTGATTCCATACAAAGATTTACTATTTAAAACTAAATATTGTACTCTACGACCTCATTAGGCTAAACCATTGCACCTAGCTTCCCAATTTGTGGAAAATTTGAATATCTAAAGCATATTACGGGTCTAAACTGATCCATTACGGCTATTTTCATCCACCTGGGTCGAAAGTTGTCGAATTTAACAGCAGAAATTGATTCCATACAAAGATTAACTATTTAAAACTAAATATTGTACTCTACGACCTCATTAGGCTAAACCATTGCACCTAGCTTCCCAATTTGTGGAAAATTTGAATATCTAAAGCATATTACGGGTCTAAACTGATCCATTACGGCTATTTTCATCCACCTGGGTCGAAAGTTGTCGAATTTAACAGCAGAAATTGATTCCATACAAAGATTTACTATTTAAAACTAAATATTGTACTCTACGACCTCATTAGGCTAAACCATTGCACCTAGCTTCCCAATTTTTGGAAAATTTGAATATCTAAAGCATATTACGGGTCTAAACTGATCCATTACGGCTATTTTCATCCACCTGGGTCGAAAGTTGTCGAATTTAACAGCAGAAATTGATTCCATACAAAGATTTACTATTTAAAACTAAATATTGTACTCTACGACCTCATTAGGCTAAACCATTGCACCTAGCTTCCCAATTTGTGGAAAAATTTGAATATCTAAAGCATATTACGGGTCTAAACTGATCCATTACGGCTATTTTCATCCACCTGGGTCGAAAGTTGTCGAATTTAACAGCAGAAATTGATTCCATACAAAGATTAACTATTTAAAACTAAATATTGTACTCTACGACCTCATTAGGCTAAACCATTGCACCTAGCTTCCCAATTTATGGAAAATTTGAATATCTAAAGCATATTACGGGTCTAAACTGATCCATTACGGCTATTTTCATCCACCTGGGTCGAAAGTTGTCGAATTTAACAGCAGAAATTGATTCCATACAAAGATTTACTATTTAAAACTAAATATTGTACTCTACGACCTCATTAGGCTAAACCATTGCACCTAGCTTCCCAATTTATGGAAAATTTGAATATCTAAAGCATATTACGGGTCTAAACTGATCCATTACGGCTATTTTCATCCACCTGGGTCGAAAGTTGTCGAATTTAACAGCAGAAATTGATTCCATACAAAGATTTACTATTTAAAACTAAATATTGTACTCTACGACCTCATTAGGCTAAACCATTGCACCTAGCTTCCCAATTTATGGAAAATTTGAATATCTAAAGCATATTACGGGTCTAAACTGATCCATTACGGCTATTTTCATCCACCTGGGTCGAAAGTTGTCGAATTTAACAGCAGAAATTGATTCCATACAAAGATTTAACTATTTAAAACTAAATATTGTACTCTACGACCTCATTAGGCTAAACCATTGCACCTAGCTTCCCAATTTGTGGAAAATTTGAATATCTAAAGCATATTACGGGTCTAAACTGATCCATTACGGCTATTTTCATCCACCTGGGTCGAAAGTTGTCGAATTTAACAGCAGAAATTGATTCCATACAAAAGATTTACTATTTAAAACTAAATATTGTACTCTACGACCTCATTAGGCTAAACCATTGCACCTAGCTTCCCAATTTATGGGAAAATTTGAATATCTAAAGCATATTACGGGTCTAAACTGATCCATTACGGCTATTTTCATCCACCTGGGTCGAAAGTTGTCGAATTTAACAGCAGAAATTGATTCCATACAAAGATTAACTATTTAAAACTAAATATTGTACTCTACGACCTCATTAGGCTAAACCATTGCACCTAGCTTCCCAATTTATGGAAAATTTGAATATCTAAAGCATATTACGGGTCTAAACTGATCCATTACGGCTATTTTCATCCACCTGGGTCGAAAGTTGTCGAATTTAACAGCAAATTGATTCCATACAAAGATTTACTATTTAAAACTAAATATTGTACTCTACGACCTCATTAGGCTAAACCATTGCACCTAGCTTCCCAATTTGTGGAAAATTTGAATATCTAAAGCATATTACGGGTCTAAACTGATCCATTACGGCTATTTTCATCCACCTGGGTCGAAAGTTGTCGAATTTAACAGCAGAAATTGATTCCATACAAAGATTTACTATTTAAAACTAAATATTGTACTCTACGACCTCATTAGGCTAAACCATTGCACCTAGCTTCCCAATTTGTGGAAAATTTGAATATCTAAAGCATATTACGGGTCTAAACTGATCCATTACGGCTATTTTCATCCACCTGGGTCGAAAGTTGTCGAATTTAACAGCAGAAATTGATTCCATACAAAGATTTACTATTTAAAACTAAATATTGTACTCTACGACCTCATTAGGCTAAACCATTGCACCTAGCTTCCCAATTTGTGGAAAATTTGAATATCTAAAGCATATTACGGGTCTAAACTGATCCATTACGGCTATTTTCATCCACCTGGGTCGAAAGTTGTCGAATTTAACAACAGAAATTGATTCCATACAAAGATTTACTATTTAAAACTAAATATTGTACTCTACGACCTCATTAGGCTAAACCATTGCACCTAGCTTCCCAATTTGTGGAAAATTTGAATATCTAAAGCATATTACGGGTCTAAACTGATCCATTACGGCTATTTTCATCCACCTGGGTCGAAAGTTGTCGAATTTAACAGCAGAAATTGATTCCATACAAAGATTTACTATTTAAAACTAAATATTGTACTCTACGACCTCATTAGGCTAAACCATTGCACCTAGCTTCCCAATTTGTGGAAAATTTGAATATCTAAAGCATATTACGGGTCTAAACTGATCCATTACGGCTATTTTCATCCACCTGGGTCGAAAGTTGTCGAATTTAACAGCAGAAATTGATTCCATACAAAGATTAACTATTTAAAACTAAATATTGTACTCTACGACCTCATTAGGCTAAACCATTGCACCTAGCTTCCCAATTTGTGGAAAATTTGAATATCTAAAGCATATTACGGGTCTAAACTGATCCATTACGGCTATTTTCATCCACCTGGGTCGAAAGTTGTCGAATTTAACAGCAGAAATTGATTCCATACAAAGATTTACTATTTAAAACTAAATATTGTACTCTACGACCTCATTAGGCTAAACCATTGCACCTAGCTTCCCAATTTGTGGAAAATTTGAATATCTAAAGCATATTACGGGTCTAAACTGATCCATTACGGCTATTTTCATCCACCTGGGTCGAAAGTTGTCGAATTTAACAGCAGAAATTGATTCCATACAAAGATTTACTATTTAAAACTAAATATTGTACTCTACGACCTCATTAGGCTAAACCATTGCACCTAGCTTCCCAATTTGTGGAAAATTTGAATATCTAAAGCATATTACGGGTCTAAACTGATCCATTACGGCTATTTTCATCCACCTGGGTCGAAAGTTGTCGAATTTAACAGCAGAAATTGATTCCATACAAAGATTTACTATTTAAAACTAAATATTGTACTCTACGACCTCATTAGGCTAAACCATTGCACCTAGCTTCCCAATTTGTGGAAAATTTGAATATCTAAAGCATATTACGGGTCTAAACTGATCCATTACGGCTATTTTCATCCACCTGGGTCGAAAGTTGTCGAATTTAACAGCAGAAATTGATTCCATACAAAGATTTACTATTTAAAACTAAATATTGTACTCTACGACCTCATTAGGCTAAACCATTGCACCTAGCTTCCCAATTTGTGGAAAATTTGAATATCTAAAGCATATTACGGGTCTAAACTGATCCATTACGGCTATTTTCATCCACCTGGGTCGAAAGTTGTCGAATTTAACAGCAGATTGATTCCATACAAAGATTTACTATTTAAAACTAAATATTGTACTCTACGACCTCATTAGGCTAAACCATTGCACCCACCATTTATGGAAAATTTGAATATCTAAAGCATATTACGGGTCTAAACTGATCCATTACGGCTATTTTCATCCACCTGGGTCGAAAGTTGTCGAATTTAACAGCAGAAATTGATTCCATACAAAGATTTACCTATTTAAAACTAAATATTGTACTCTACGACCTCATTAGGCTAAACCATTGCACCTAGCTTCCCAATTTGTGGAAAATTTGAATATCTAAAGCATATTACGGGTCTAAACTGATCCATTACGGCTATTTTCATCCACCTGGGTCGAAAGTTGTCGAATTTAACAGCAGAAATTGATTCCATACAAAGATTAACTATTTAAAACTAAATATTGTACTCTACGACCTCATTAGGCTAAACCATTGCACCTAGCTTCCCAATTTGTGGAAAATTTGAATATCTAAAGCATATTACGGGTCTAAACTGATCCATTACGGCTATTTTCATCCACCTGGGTCGAAAGTTGTCGAATTTAACAGCAGAAATTGACTCCATACAAAGATTTACTATTTAAAACTAAATATTGTACTCTACGACCTCATTAGGCTAAACCATTGCACCTAGCTTCCCAATTTGTGGAAAATTTGAATATCTAAAGCATATTACGGGTCTAAACTGATCCATTACGGCTATTTTCATCCACCTGGGTCGAAAGTTGTCGAATTTAACAGCAGAAATTGATTCCATACAAAGATTTACTATTTAAAACTAAATATTGTACTCTACGACCTCATTAGGCTAAACCATTGCACCTAGCTTCCCAATTTGTGGAAAATTTGAATATCTAAAGCATATTACGGGTCTAAACTGATCCATTACGGCTATTTTCATCCACCTGGGTCGAAAGTTGTCGAATTTAACAGCAGAAATTGATTCCATACAAAGATTTACTATTTAAAACTAAATATTGTACTCTACGACCTCATTAGGCTAAACCATTGCACCTAGCTTCCCAATTTGTGGAAAATTTGAATATCTAAAGCATATTACGGGTCTAAACTGATCCATTACGGCTATTTTCATCCACCTGGGTCGAAAGTTGTCGAATTTAACAGCAGAAATTGATTCCATACAAAGATTTACTATTTAAAACTAAATATTGTACTCTACGACCTCATTAGGCTAAACCATTGCACCTAGCTTCCCAATTTATGGAAAATTTGAATATCTAAAGCATATTACGGGTCTAAACTGATCCATTACGGCTATTTTCATCCACCTGGGTCGAAAGTTGTCGAATTTAACAGCAGAAATTGATTCCATACAAAGATTTACTATTTTAAACTAAATATTGTACTCTACGACCTCATTAGGCTAAACCATTGCACCTAGCTTCCCAATTTGTGGAAAATTTGAATATCTAAAGCATATTACGGGTTTAAACTGATCCATTACGGCTATTTTCATCCACCTGGGTCGAAAGTTGTCGAATTTAACAGCAGAAATTGATTCCATACAAAGATTAACTATTTAAAACTAAATATTGTACTCTACGACCTCATTAGGCTAAACCATTGCACCTAGCTTCCCAATTTGTGGAAAATTTGAATATCTAAAGCATATTACGGGTCTAAACTGATCCATTACGGCTATTTTCATCCACCTGGGTCGAAAGTTGTCGAATTTAACAGCAGAAATTGATTCCATACAAAGATTTACTATTTAAAACTAAATATTGTACTCTACGACCTCATTAGGCTAAACCATTGCACCTAGCTTCCCAATTTATGGAAAATTTGAATATCTAAAGCATATTACGGGTCTAAACTGATCCATTACGGCTATTTTCATCCACCTGGGTCGAAAGTTGTCGAATTTAACAGCAGAAATTGATTCCATACAAAGATTTACTATTTAAAACTAAATATTGTACTCTACGACCTCATTAGGCTAAACCATTGCACCTAGCTTCCCAATTTGTGGAAAATTTGAATATCTAAAGCATATTACGGGTCTAAACTGATCCATTACGGCTATTTTCATCCACCTGGGTCGAAAGTTGTCGAATTTAACAGCAGAAATTGATTCCATACAAAGATTAACTATTTAAAACTAAATATTGTACTCTACGACCTCATTAGGCTAAACCATTGCACCTAGCTTCCCAATTTGTGGAAAATTTGAATATCTAAAGCATATTACGGGTCTAAACTGATCCATTACGGCTATTTTCATCCACCTGGGTCGAAAGTTGTCGAATTTAACAGCAGAAATTGATTCCATACAAAGATTAACTATTTAAAACTAAATATTGTACTCTACGACCTCATTAGGCTAAACCATTGCACCTAGCTTCCCAATTTGTGGAAAATTTGAATATCTAAAGCATATTACGGGTCTAAACTGATCCATTACGGCTATTTTCATCCACCTGGGTCGAAAGTTGTCGAATTTAACAGCAGAAATTGATTCCATACAAAGATTTACTATTTAAAACTAAATATTGTACTCTACGACCTCATTAGGCTAAACCATTGCACCTAGCTTCCCAATTTGTGGAAAATTTGAATATCTAAAGCATATTACGGGTCTAAACTGATCCATTACGGCTATTTTCATCCACCTGGGTCGAAAGTTGTCGAATTTAACAGCAGAAATTGATTCCATACAAAGATTTACTATTTAAAACTAAATATTGTACTCTACGACCTCATTAGGCTAAACCATTGCACCTAGCTTCCCAATTTATGGAAAATTTGAATATCTAAAGCATATTACGGGTCTAAACTGATCCATTACGGCTATTTTCATCCACCTGGGTCGAAAGTTGTCGAATTTAACAGCAGAAATTGATTCCATACAAAGATTTACTATTTAAAACTAAATATTGTACTCTACGACCTCATTAGGCTAAACCATTGCACCTAGCTTCCCAATTTATGGAAAATTTGAATATCTAAAGCATATTACGGGTCTAAACTGATCCATTACGGCTATTTTCATCCACCTGGGTCGAAAGTTGTCGAAGTTAACAGCAGAAATTGATTCCATACAAAGATTTACTATTTAAAACTAAATATTGTACTCTACGACCTCATTAGGCTAAACCATTGCACCTAGCTTCCCAATTTGTGGAAAATTTGAATATCTAAAGCATATTACGGGTCTAAACTGATCCATTACGGCTATTTTCATCCACCTGGGTCGAAAGTTGTCGAATTTAACAGCAGAAATTGACTCCATACAAAGATTTACTATTTAAAACTAAATATTGTACTCTACGACCTCATTAGGCTAAACCATTGCACCTAGCTTCCCAATTTATGGAAAATTTGAATATCTAAAGCATATTACGGGTCTAAACTGATCCATTACGGCTATTTTCATCCACCTGGGTCGAAAGTTGTCGAATTTAACAGCAGAAATTGATTCCATACAAAGATTAACTATTTAAAACTAAATATTGTACTCTACGACCTCATTAGGCTAAACCATTGCACCTAGCTTCCCAATTTGTGGAAAATTTGAATATCTTAAGCATATTACGGGTCTAAACTGATCCATTACGGCTATTTTCATCCACCTGGGTCGAAAGTTGTCGAATTTAACAGCAGAAATTGATTCCATACAAAGATTTACTATTTAAAACTAAATATTGTACTCTACGACCTCATTAGGCTAAACCATTGCACCTAGCTTCCCAATTTGTGGAAAATTTGAATATCTAAAGCATATTACGGGTCTAAACTGATCCATTACGGCTATTTTCATCCACCTGGGTCGAAAGTTGTCGAATTTAACAGCAGAAATTGATTCCATACAAAGATTTACTATTTAAAACTAAATATTGTACTCTACGACCTCATTAGGCTAAACCATTGCACCTAGCTTCCCAATTTATGGAAAATTTGAATATCTAAAGCATATTACGGGTCTAAACTGATCCATTACGGCTATTTTCATCCACCTGGGTCGAAAGTTGTCGAATTTAACAGCAGAAATTGATTCCATACAAAGATTTACTATTTAAAACTAAATATTGTACTCTACGACCTCATTAGGCTAAACCATTGCACCTAGCTTCCCAATTTGTGGAAAATTTGAATATCTAAAGCATATTACGGGTCTAAACTGATCTATTACGGCTATTTTCATCCACCTGGGTCGAAAGTTGTCGAAGTTAACAGCAGAAATTGACTCCATACAAAGATTTACTATTTAAAACTAAATATTGTACTCTACGACCTCATTAGGCTAAACCATTGCACCTAGCTTCCCAATTTATGGAAAATTTGAATATCTTAAGCATATTACGGGTCTAAACTGATCCATTACGGCTATTTTCATCCACCTGGGTCGAAAGTTGTCGAATTTAACAGCAGAAATTGATTCCATACAAAGATTTACTATTTAAAACTAAATATTGTACTTTACGAACTCGTTAGGCTAAACCATTGCACCTAGCTTCCCAATTTATGGAAAATTTGAATATCTTAAGCATATTACGGGTCTAAACTGATCCATTACGGCTATTTTCATCCCCCTGGGTCGAAAGTTGTCGAATTTAACAGCAGAAATTGATTCCATACAAAGATTTACTATTTAAAACTAAATATTGTACTCTACGACCTCATTAGGCTAAACCATTGCACCTAGCTTCCCAATTTATGGAAAATTTGAATATCTAAAGCATATTACGGGTCTAAACTGATCTATTACGGCTATTTTCATCCACCAGGGTCGAAAGTTGTCGAAGTTAACAGCAGAAATTGACTCCATACAAAGATTTACTATTTAAAACTAAATATTGTACTCTACGACCTCATTAGGCTAAACCATTGCACCTAGCTTCCCAATTTGTGGAAAATTTGAATATCTTAAGCATATTACGGGTCTAAACTGATCCTTTACGGCTATTTTCATCCACCTGGTTCGAAAGTTGTCGAATTTAACAGCAGAAATTGATTCCATACAAAGATTTACTATTTAAAACTAAATATTGTACTCTACGACCTCATTAGGCTAAACCATTGCACCTAGCTTCCCAATTTGTGGAAAATTTGAATTTCTAAAGCATATTACGTGTCTAAACTGATCCATTACGGCTATTTTCATCCACCTGGGTCGAAAGTTGTCGAATTTAACAGCAGAAATTGAATCCATACAAAGATTTACCATTTTAAACTAAATATTGTACTCTACGACCTCATTCTTCTTCTTCTTCTTCTTTAATGGCCATTACAACCGTTAGACGGTCTGGGCCTCTGCGATTAACGCTCTCCATTCGGTTCTGTTCTGTGCGAGCTGCCACCAGTTGGTCACACCAAGCTCGGCAATGTCTTCCCGCACCTGGTCTTCCCATCTTAGTGGTGGTCTTCCCACCTTGCCGCCTCCATAGTCAGCCGCCTTCGATTTATACGCCTTTTTTGCTGGAGCTTCTTCCTTCATCCTGGCGACATGTCCTAGCCAGCGCAGCCGCTGCTGCTTTATGCGCTTGACCAGGCTGGTGTCCCCATAGAGCTTATACAGTTCGTCGTTTCTTCGAATGCGGAAATCATCGCCGACTTTTAAAGGTCCATAAATCCTCCGAAGAATTTTTCGTTCAAACACGCCAATCGCCGCTTCATCCGCTGCTGTCATTGTCCATGCTTCTGCGCCATATTGCAGGACTGGGATGATAAGCGACTTGTACAGGGCTATTTTTGTTTTTCGCTTGAGGTCTTTGCTCTTGAACTCCCTACTTAGCCCATAGTAGCATCGGTTCGCAAGAGTGATTCTTCGTCGGATTTCCAGACTGATGTTGTTCTTGCTGGTTATCATCGTTCCGAGGTAGACGAAATCCTCTACAACATTAAAGTTGTACCCCTCCATTGTAACAGATTGCCCAAGTCGCAATGACTTTTTGTCCGCGGTTACTAGGTACTTCGTCTTGTCCTCATTTACCGCTAAACCCATTAATCTAGACTCCTTCTCAATCTCTGAAAACGCCTTGCTTACTGCCCGTGTGGTTTTGCCGATAATGTCAATATCATCGGCATATGCAAGTAGCATTAGATTTTTATAAATAAATCCGCCGGTTCTGTTGGCATGTTCGCACTCACGCAGTATATATTCCATCAGTAGATTAAAGAAGTCACACGATAAGGTATCGCCTTGCCTAAAACCTCTTTTGGTATCAAATGGTTCGGAGAGGTTCTTTCCTATTTTGACGGAGCTTTGCGTACTTCTCAACGTCATCATGCAAAGTCGAACGTACTTTGCTGGAATACCTAAAGTAGACAGGGCTTTGAAGAAGCTTGACCTTATCGGTGTGTCAAAGGCTGATTTATAATCAACAAACAGATGGTGTGTTTGGACGCCTCTTTCATAGGTTTTCTCCAGGATTTGTCGAAGTGTGAAAATCTGGTCTGTGGTGGATTTACCAGGTCTAAAGCCACACTGATAAGGTCCAATCAGTGTATCAATAAACGGCTTTAGACGTTCACAAATAATGCGGGACAGAACCTTATATGCGATGGGGAGGAGACTGATCCCGCGGTAGTTGGCGCAAACTGCAGGGTCTCCTTTTTTAAAGATTGGACAGAGAACACTTAGATTCCAATCGTCGGGCATGCTTTCGTCAACCCATATACGGCACAGAAGTTGGTGCATGCACCTTACCAATTCTTCGCCTCCAGCCTTGAACAATTCAGCGGGCAGCTCATCAGCGCCTGGTGATTTGTTGTTCTTTAGCCTTCGTATGGCTAAACAGACTTCCTGTTGGGTCGGCGGGTCTATCTCTATGTTGTCGATCGGTGGCATCGTTACTTCTCTAGTGGCGGCATCCTGTTCGTCATCGCCTCCCAGTAGGTTGGAGAAGTAACTTCTCCATTTGTTAAGCGCCACTTGCGGATCTGTGACAAGATTCCCGTGTTCGTCTTTGCATTGTGGGACTCTGGGCTTGAAACCTTCTGTTAATTGCTTAATCTTTTGGTAAAATTTTCGAGTCTCGCTCATGCCGAATAACATCTCGACTTCCTCGCGCAAGCGCCTTTCCTGCTCATTCTTTTTCTTCTAAATAGGCGCTTCTCCTCTTTCCTTTTCTTTTTGTAAACAATTTTATCAGCATTCGCTCTCGTCTGCAGAAAGGTCTTGTACACCACGTTTTTCTCTGCAGTAGCGCGTCGGCACTCCTCATCGTACCAAGACCGCCTTTGAGGGGACTCGGAGTACCCGAGTACCTCCTCGGCAGCCGCTCTCATGGAGTGTGATATTTGATTCCATTGTTCACCTATATCGGAAGGGGATGGGGAGGATTCCTTGAGCAGTTGGGCGAGTTTAGCTTTGTAGGCTTCGGAGGTCCCTTGTGATTGCAGCATCTCGACGTTTAGCTTTCGACGTGTGCCAGTGCGTGCGGCATGCGCCACACTGAGCCGTGTGCGTACCTTGGCTGCAACAAGGCAATGATCCGAGTCAATATTGGCTCCTCGAATCGCGCGCACATCTAGTACACTTGATGAATGCCTTCCGTCGATCACAACGTGATCAATCTGGTTTCGAGTTCGTTGATCAGGGGACTTCCAGGTCGCCTTATGGATGTCTCTATGTTCAAATCTGGTACTACTTACGACCATGTTCCGGCCCGCAGCGAAGTCTATTAGCCTCTCTCCGTTACCAGAGGTTGTTTCATGAAGGCTAAAGCGTCCGACTGTCGAACCGAAAACTCCTTCTCTCCCGATTTTCGCGTTAA